>JAQGBR010000481.1:0-12862 GCA_034698525.1 Achipteria nitens | reverse complement strand
AACTATAGCGAGTTCATTTAACATTAGTAGGTATAGCGAGTCCGCCAAATCATTTCAATATGTCAACTATAATGAGTGAGCAACTATATCGAATTTATACTCTATCTCTATTTTAACTAATATTAGTTAGAATTATATATTTACATAATGACAATTTTTTTAGCTAGATTATCAATTAATTTGAGTTATGAAGATCATTTTGACTGATTACAAAATTCAGTTATTAATTTCCGTAATTTCAGAAGAATTTTACTCAAAATGTTTACATCTTATCATAAGTTAAGTCATATAATACTTATATGAAATGTGTTTAAAATATTATGCATTTCTAAGCAATAACTTTGAAAAAGATTACCTTAAAATTTATCTGTTTGTCAACACTAGATAACAATTATTCCATTTATACATCAAAGGGAGAGTTCTATATTATTTTATTTAAATGAGATTGCCAGTTTCAGATTGAAAATTTCGTTAACACAAATAAACTCAAACTATAAACATTGAATTTTACCTTGGATTTTTATCAAACACAATTCCAGAAATATAGGAATCAAAAGAACTTTTTGTTTAAACATTTCCTTATTTTTATTGAATAAATAAAAGAGTCATTTATTGTGTACTTCCTTTCAAATTCTGGGAAATCCAAAAACGGAATTTTGAGTTGAACCAGCTCACTCCTTAACACAACCCACTAATTAAATTAAATTTAAATCCAGGATAAAACAATACTTTAGAATATTATTAAATAAAAACTCTTTTAATCGATTTGTTGTATAAAATTATAAATTCTTTAAAAAATAAATACATTTTTGATTTAAATATAAATTGATTTGTATTTTAAAAGATAATTAAGAGATAGAATTGAATAAACTTTTTATATGACTTTTATAATAAGAGATTACATTATTTCTCTTCAATTTGAAGGCAGCGGTTATTAGATTATTATCTGCTGTCCATTCTTCTGGACATACAATTATTTTGATTGGAGTCTCGATTTTATATAAACCACTTTCTCGAGCGCTCTCTTTAATACATTCTAACACTTTATCACAAATATCTTTGTCTGAACACAACTGTTCTCTGGTATCTGTTATGGGTTTTCCCAACTGTTTGGCTAAACTCAACAGTGATTTCTGGTTAGGAGTGACTAAACCGATCACATAATTAGCTTCACTGTTGGCGACAATACAGATATTCTCAACTAATTTGCATGACTTGAGGGCCGCTTCGATCTTAAAATTTGAGTAAAATTAATAAAAATAAGACAAAAGATTAAAAAGAGACATACCTTTCCTAAAGAAATGTATTCTCCGTTCGCTAATTTTGTCAAATCCTTTTTGCGATCAATTATTTTGAAGGATCCGTCGGGATATACCTCTCCAATATCTCCCGTATGGAACCATCGAAGCCCATCCTTATCGGTATAAAACGCTTCGTTTGTGGTTTCGGGTAATTTATAATACCCGAGCGCTACGATATCACTACCGATAACGAGCTCTCCTCTTGGATTTGGTTTATCGCTTATCAAATACCCGCCTTCTTTCCAATCAATTAGTTTAACGTTTACGCCTTCCAGAGGTATACCTATTCTACCATAAGTCAGATCATCCAAATGCAAAGCAATCACTCCGCCACACGTTTCGGTTGCGCCGTAACCTATGTTTTAATCACAAAAATTGATTCATAACTTTACGATTTGAACGATTATACATTACTTAAATAAATACCATGCTCAACTCATTAGAAATTGGTAATTATTTTTGTATGAGCCCGCAAAAAGTTAAAGTCAACTTAAGAATAAAAATCACTAACTTCTAGTAAGTTGAACAAGACTATCAAGGTTTTAGTTAACGACTGTACAAACCCTGAGTAATTTGTTTAATATTGAGGGCCGCTTTTATGAATGCCTGAGTTCTTGGATTGAGAGGAGCGCCTCCAACCATAATATATTCCAGTTTTCCTCCGACGGCTTCACTAATCTTTTTGCAAAACAATTTGTTGATAATCGGAGTGTCATATCCTCTACTCTTCCAACGAATTTTATATTCCATTAAATATGTGAAAAGAGGTGCAGACAATGGGGTCCTGGAGTTTAGTTTTTCATATATTTCTTTTAGGATACGATCTAAGACTAAAGGAACGGCTGTCATCGAAGTCGGCTGAAGAAGTTTAGCGTCACTGATCTGTCCTTTTCCCAGACCTGGCGATGAATCTGTTATTGTAAAGGGAGAGCTATACCCTATTTTGACTCCGCCTTAAATATAATATAATAATAATTGAAAAAAATAAAAGTCATTCAAAATTTTATTTGTTTAGAAAACTCACCGAAAAATAAAAACATTTCAAAAGTAAAGCCCAAAATATGAGCCAATGGTAAGTATGAGACGTAGAGATGTTTATCCGATTCTGACGCTAAGTTTTTGGTATTACTTAACAGCACTCGAATACTGGCCATCAGTTGTTTGTGCGAAATGCAAACGGCTTTTGGATTTCCAGTGGTTCCCGAAGTATACATAATGACTGCCGTCTCCTCTATATTAGAGGGCAGTTCGAAATCGATTTTGGAATTGCTGTCAACCCCTAAGCGCTCGATTTCTTCCAGAGATTTAACAGAAATATTTTGAGGAAAGGTATCTTTGAGGACATCGTTCTTATTCTTAATATAAACAATTGACTGAATATTCGGCACTTCATTTAAAAAAGACTTAAATTTTGGTAATAAATCAAAAGTTGTTATTATAGTTTTGGCTTCGGTTTGATTTATGCCATAAATAAGACCAGAAGTTCCTTAAATGATAAAAACAAATGTTTTAATAATAAAACAGTTTCTGAAACAACAATCGATTCGATCAATAGTTTAGATAAGATTTTGAGAGTTTTTACCTAAATTAGAGAAAAGTGTAGTCAAAGTGGCGTTCACTTTCATCAGAGCCAGACTGCAGAGCAACCATTCGAGTCTAGTGTCGGCCCATATTATAACTTTATCGCCTTTTTTGACTCCAAAATTGACTAAACCTGTGGCGATATTATCTACTCTTTGGATGACATCATTGAGTGAAAACCATTTATAACTATCACTTAAAATAAATTTTCGTAAAACTTTTCCGTCGACTTTAATAATATTTCCTAAAATTCAATAATTTGTTAAATTTTATTAGAATTTACAACAAATTAGAGATATATTTCAAATACCATTTTCATCCTTTTCCACAGTTTCTCTGATGACCTCTCTCTGACCCAACACTTCTCTATTCATGTCGTGATCATTCTTCAAATTCTTCAAAACCTCGGCATAAGTTTTGTATTGAAGAGAGGGATGCGATACTGGGGTCTCATTTCTACACCAAATCAACTCTCCATCGGTGGTCACAAACTTTTTAGTTCGCAATGTCTTTGCCTCTTCTAATACTTTCCACGGCTTTTGGATCACATAATATAAAGGAAGTGTTGTTACGGTATATGTATTTACAACTAAACGAGTTTTTAACATAAATAAATTGACCAAAAATTTTGACATTTTCTGTGTTTTGTTTGTTTAGCAAAAAATATATGAGAAAAAAGTTCTCAATATTCGGTTCAATGAAATTATTTTTAATCAAATGTACTGAAAATGTTGAGTAAACACAAAATTTAGCGCTGAGTTAAATGTGTTAAACATTTTTTGTGCGATTCTGTAGTTTTTGAGACCAATTTATTTACTTATTTATAGGGAATTTATCAGCACTTTATTGAAGTCATCACTGATTTTAAGTACTTTTCAGTATATATTTCGATGTTATTAATCATTATTTGAGATAAATATAGTTTTTTGTGTTTTGTTTAGATTTGTGTCAAAGTTTTGTGAAAAAACTTTTTGGTTCTAAACAATCATTTTCTTCTTCAGATCAAAAATGTATGTCAATTGAGTTGAGTTTTCATTAAATTAGTTATTTTTGTTTGAATGGGTTTTTCTCGACACAAACCCGGGTTATTTTCATAAACCTTTCCCATAAAACAAACAAAAAATAATTTAAACTAATAATTAAAAAGTAATTACTAATTAGAACTTAAAACTAAAATCTGGTTTCAATAAAAACTTTTCATATACTTTAAGATCAAAGGTTTAAATTAAAAACTAATTAAATATATTTCTAACTATTAATAAATTTCTAATAAATGTTTGAAAATATTTTGCAAAATAAATACAATTTTATAATCAGTTTTGTATTAATGAGAAAATACACTGAATTTATCCAAAGTCTTGATTGAATCCAAAGTTGTCTCCAATAATAATCATGTTTTTAGAAACAGATAAAAATAAAATATTTCTGATAACTTATTAATTAAATAAATAGAATTAATTCATTTGATAAATATATAGAATAATAACTATAAACATAATAGGAGTTAATTTATTAAAATAGTTTTGTTTTATAGACTTTGATTCAAACGAGTTATTCCACAAAACAATGCTTTAGAACTGCAAAACATAAACAAACATTAAATCATAGCTTGAATTTGACTTATCGTTGGATACACTATTCAATAGACAAATCATTCCAACTAAATATTTAGCGCTTTTTATGAGTAGGTTTTTAGTGGAACAGTCAGTCGAGAGAGTCTTGAAAAACACAGCACACACACCAACACTCAAATGAAATCCAATATTCACTTTGCAATCAATAGGAATGATAAGTATTTTTGTGTGAATTTAAAGTTCAGTTCGTTTTGAATGAATGAATGTATTTGTCATTCAATGAATGTTTAATTTGAAATTATTTTTCAGTTATTTAAACAAAAATCATTGAATCATTTTTTATCCAGTAATCAAACGGGGATTTATTTGAGGATAACTTTCAGGAATTGTTTGAATTTTTTTTTCTTCATTCAATATATACTTGGAATTCAAGTTTTTCTCACTCTCAGAGTCTTTTGCTTAAGTATTCAAAGCTGTCAATGAAGTTATCATTGAAAACATAACTTATTATTAAAATTCTCTCTTTTGGATCATAAAATCTAATCAATGAAATAGTTCATAGAGTGTTCACAATAGTCAGCTATCAATTTTCAACACAAATATATCCACTTTCAAGACATTCATTGAATTACACAAACAGTTGAGTAATTATTTGACCAAAAAAATAGTTTAATCAAACTTTTATTTGAGGAAAATTTAGGCGAAAATAAGTTGACATTTAGACGAATCACTTATTACTCGATTAAATGTAACGGATTTTTATTGTATTATTAAATTATTTGTTATTTAATTATATCAGAAAACAGTTTAAAAAAGTTGAATGACATAAAAAACCACACGATTTCCTTAACACAAATCAAAATAATTTCTTGTATTTGACGGCTATTGTATCCGAAATTCTCACAAACTTTTTGTGACTTTATTTTTGATAAATAAATAACAATTTTCCTTGAATTTTGCCGAAAATCAATTAAATAGAGGTATCAAAACTTTCCCTGTTCAATTCAATCCACAATATAGATCCTGATTAAGTCATTTATTATATTAATTTATAAATTGATGATTAAATTGAATTAAATTCCAGTAAACTTCAGTTTAAACCTAATTTTCAGTCTTTATTTGCCGATAATTATGTCTCTAAAAAAGATCATTCATTTGTCACTATTTTGACAGAAAAACAAAATAATTAAACAATTATTTGGAATAAATTCTTCAAAATATGAATAAAAAATTAAAATCTTTTGAGTTTTTATAACAGAAGTGATTCGATCGACAAAATTAAATGTCAGTCAAAACACAAAACAATTATTACTTAAATTTATTGCCGAAAAGAAAATATTTCTCTAATGAATCGAAATTTAGAATTATTTTTGAATGATTTGAGAATCAGTTGACCACTCAATCGGTTAACCACTGGTTGCGGCCAATGCTTCAGTCCTTTCCTCTGCCAGTTCATCGCCGGTTGCCTTTAGTCGTTGTTTGGCCACATCGTCGAGAGGGACGTCGTCCACAATCTTCCATTCTTTGGTCTTTCCGTTGACAGTAACCGGAAAACTGAAGATTACTCCTTCGGGTGCGTTATATTTGGTTCCGTCCGATATGACTCCCATTGATATCCATTCATCGGTTCCTAAGATTAGATAAGTTTGAGTTAAAAAGAGATAATCTAATTCCTAATCTGAAAAATAGGTACCGTTCCACCAGTCATGCATGTGATCAGCAGCTGCTTTGGCGGCAGACATCGCTGAAGACAACTTTCGGGCCGCGATAACAGCGGCGCCACGTTTTTGAATCAATTGAATGAAAGCGTCGTCGTGTCCTTCGAAAGCAACTGGTTTTCCACGAATTAAAGCATTGCTGATATCCGGGAACTGAGTGGACGAGTGGTTCCCCCAAATGATTACTCGCGACACCTCTTTTACTTTTGCATTATTTTTGGCCGCAAACTGATTGACGGCTCGGTTTTGATCCAAACGAGTCATTGCAGTGAAGTTTTTGGCCGGGATTTTGGGCGCCGCGTATTTCGATGCAATCAATGCGTTAGTATTGGCCGGATTTCCCACGACTAACACCTTTACATTGGGGTTCGAGTGATTGGCCAGTGCTTGACCTTGACTTTTGAAGATCTGTTCCCATAATTATATTCCGATATCAGAAACGACTAATAAAGCCATTAATGTCTCATACCTTGACGTTAGCGGCCAATAGATCTTTGCGTTCCATCCCTTCCCGTCTGGGCATAGAACCGACCAAAAAGGCGGCGTCGACTCCAGTGAAACCTTCCTTTTCATCAGTAGTGGCCACCACTGACGCCAACAAAGGATAGGCGCAGTCATTGATTTCCATAACCACACCATTGAGAACACCGGCCATCGGCGGGATGTCTAATAAGTGAAGAATCACTGGTTGGTCGGCACCGAACACCTGACCGCTGGCCACCAACGGAATCAAACTGTAGCCGATCTGACCGGCGGCTCCTTTTCGTCGACAACACAATTAAATATCAAATAAATGAAAATCAAATTAAGATCTTTAATAGACTTGACATCAAAATTAGTTCATAATTACCGGTAATTAAGACTCTGATCGGAGAACTCATTGTTTTAATTAATTTGTGACAAAAAAAGAGCAAATCGTGAACTGAAATAAGATTTAAAATTGAAATAAAAGTCAATTTATAAAAAGTTAGACAAATATAAGGACTGGTAATGACCTTAATATGACTTATCGTTTGATTAGATAACACTTTTCGGTCGAAAATATTCCACAAAAATTGATTCAAACAACAGATTTCTGACTCTTCTCTCAACTGATTTTCAGTACTTTTCCATATGTTTTGTCTGAACTTAAAATATTTGTTTAATCAGTGATTAAAAAAAGGTCTGAAAATTATTTCAATGATTTTGAGATTGTCTTCAAAAGAGATAATAATTTAATTTTAGTTTTAATTTGTTTTTATTGCAAAAAATGAGTTAATTATAAGGAAATAAGTGGTCTTTCTATTAAATAGTAATTCTATCCTGATCATTCAATTTGTCTATCGATTAAATAGAGGAAAATGCAAATTAAAATCAATGTCATCTCAAAAATGATTCGTACACTCAGTTATCCAATAAGTATGTCATTCATTAAAAGAGAAGGAATTCATAAGAATTGTATTGAAATGTTTTGAGACGTTATTTGTGTCTAATATTTGACAAACACTTCATTCCACTGATTGTTGTTTTTGTATTGAAATTCATTAATAAATTTGATTTCAGACTAATTTTGAATTAATTTGTTTCCAATTATTTATATTTTGTGTCTTAAAAATCATTTGTGAGTTAAATACTATTTCTTGAGATATATTTTTCATTTGTTTTTAACGTCTATTTCTTTGTTTATTAAATTTTTAAATGAATTTAAATTTATTTAAAATGAATTTTTAAGATATATTTCGAGGATGTCTTCAAAGAGGTCTTCGTCTACGGATTCGAGTAATTCGAGTTCGAGTAACGAAAAAACTCATTCCTCTGAATCGCCGCCAAAGAAGAGACAGAGAGCTGTTGCAGAACAGCCCAGACTTGTGGTCACGTGTAAGGAAGAGCTCGATATTGGGGTCTGTTTTTTGACATTCATTTCTGATTTCATTTTATTATAAGTTTTTTTTGGTTTCAGGTCTTAAGATATCAGAACAGAAGACTCGCCGAACGGTTACAACAGAGACAAAGACTTGAAGCAGATCTGAGGGCACGTATCGAACAGTTAGAGAAGAAACAGACCAACGATGAGGCCATCACTTATGTTATTAATAGATATTGGAATCAATTGAATGAAGACTTAAGAGTTCTTTTGTTGCGATTCGACGCCGAAACCAGTGATGAAACTGAAAACAAGAATGAAAACGAAGAGACCACTAGTTTTTTGAGACAATTGACAAATTGGGACAAAGAAGAAATGGATGAGAATCTCAAACAAAGAGTTCAGGTCTCGACCCGAGCCGTGGCTAAAGTGTTGCAGGCATTCGATAGAATTGTTCAGAGAAATGCAAAAATAATGTTAGCCCTCAAAGGTTTGTCTTAACATTCATTAAATTCATTTAAATTGAATTAAAATTAATTTTTCTAATGATTTCAGGCGATGAGAGCGACGGACCGCCACCTGATTTGGACGAATCTGTAAAAAAGGCAAATATGGAACTCACGAATGAGAATAAAAGCCTCAACTGTTTGGTTACGTCTTTACACGAAAAACATCACACAATGGGTCTCGAATTGGGAGAAATGAAAGACAAACTCGAGTTAAGTGAACAACAAATCGATGAACTGAAGAACAGAATCGATGAAATCGAGTTTGAATTGAATAGAACTCGCGTTCGGGTATGACATCTGTCTTAATGTCAATCAATCAAATAAAAGATAATTTTAAAAATAGGAACAACGACTTGAAGACCATTTATACGAAGCGCGCGAAAAGTTAAGAGATTTGCAAAACACTAATCAAAACAATAGCGGAGACGAATCAAAGTCTGTGCCCAACACTAGTGACTCAGTCAGTCATTCAAAGGTAGAAGACTTGAAACGAGATCTCGAAGAACAGAGAGAGTTAGCAAATAATAGACTCACAGAATTGGAACAATTAAATAAAGAACACAAAGTAATAGTCAATTATCTCTTGATTTAACTCTTTTTTAAATGTTTTCTCTCTTTTTTAGGAAACTTTAAAATTAGTGGAAAAATATAAAATGGATTTACAGTGTATTCCAGAGTCTGTTATCGTAGAGACGGCTGAATACAAGTGTCTTCAGTCACACTTCTCTGTCTTATATAACGAGTCGATGCAATTGAAGACACAGTTAGAAGAGACCCGATCTCTGCTGACAAACGCTAAAAACGCTCACTTAAGACAAATAGAGCACATGGAAAGTGAAGAACTATCGATGCAAAAGAGGCTCAGAACTGAATGCATGCAATTAGAAGACTCTTTATCTCAAGTCCGCAAAGAGTAAGAGACTTGTTATTGATTTTTAAAATAAATTCAATTATTTTTTGTTTTGTTAACAGATATGAAATGTTAAGATTAGAATTTGAACAGAATTTGGCCGCAAATGAACAGACGGGACCTATAAATAGAGAAATGCGTCATTTGATTACTAGTTTACAAAACCATAACCAACAGCTAAAACAAGACAATGGAAGACATAAAAAGAAGTTAAAGGAAAAGGAGAGCGAAATCTTGAAATTGAAGCACACTTTGGAACACAACAGAGAAGAAAAACTCAAAGAAAAGGAATTGAATTCCTCGACAAATATTGAAAAACATACTGAAAATAAGCCATCGGTTGGAAGCGATTCCAGTATTGTTCTCAAAGAAGAGCCTAATCTTAAGGAAGAAATTCTAGAAATTGAGATAAAGAAAGAAAAGGTTTGTTTCTATAGTTTTCAATAATATTTAATTAAAATTCGCTTTTAATTTCAATTTATTTAATCAGACGGAAGTCAAGCCCTCAATATCTCAAGCGGTGAGTCAGTCAACACCAGTTCTGTCGACATTACAGACACAACATTCTGGAGGACATCCGACACCACATCACAGTCACCACAAACACCATAATTATAATCAACATTTGGTCAAAAAAGAACAAATAGATTGCGACCAATCATTGAGTGAAACGGATGTCAAAACTGAACGCAAATCTGAAAATGATTTGATTCGTGAAATTAGAGATCTTAAGACACAACTGAAGAACTCAGTTCAGGCACAGAGAGAACTCAAACTGTTGTTGGATATGCATAAGTCGGTCGATAAGGAGAAGAGGTTTGTTTGAACTGATTTTTAATTATTATTGGATTTTGTTTTGATTATAGCTTTGATTTGTTTTGATTGATCAGAGATAAGGCACAACTGATGGCCTCTGAAAAGAAGGCAAAGATAGAAATCGAAGAATTGAGACAACAGTTGAAGAAAATACAAGAAACTGAACGAAGAGATCGTCGAAAAATGGTTGACGAAGACCTCATCAGAAAACTTAATAAATGTGAGGAACACATCCAACAAATGACTAAAAGTCTTGCCGTTCAGAAACAAGAAGAGGAGGCACTACTCAATGAAATGGAAGTGACCGGACAGGCATTTGAGGACATGCAGGAACAGAATCTTAGACTTATTCAACAGCTCAGGGAGAAAGACGACGCTAACTTCAAACTAATGTCTGAAAGAATTAAATCCAATCAAATACATAAACTCCTTAAAGAAGAAAAGGAAATGTTGACCGAACAGGTCATCTCATTACAGGTATGTCTCCCTCTTATCTCTATTTCTTAAATTCTGATTTAATTATTTTGAACACAAGGCTCAGGTCGAGGCCCAGAATCAAGTGGTGCGCAAATTGGAAGATAAGGAAAGACTCCTTCAAAATAATTTATCGACGATTGAAAAAGAGCTGAGTCTTAGACAACAGGCGATGGAATTACATAAAAGAAAAGCCATAGAAAGCACTCAATCAGCGGCTGATCTTAAGCTACATTTAGAGAAATACTTGGCTCAGGTAAAGGAGGCCCAATCGACTGTTGCTGAGAAGACCAGCGCCTGGCAACAGGAGTTCTTTAAAACACAACGTCTTCACGAAGAGGTACAGCTCTACAAACGCAAGTATGAGAGGGCAAAGAAGTTTGAATTGGCCACTACTGCCGATGAAGTTCTTCAGGTCTGTCCTAAATTCTAATCACTGTTTGTTTGAAATAAGTTTTTATTTAATTTTTTTAGGAGGAAATCAGAGAATTAAAAGAAGAGCTGACCTGTCCCTCCTGTAAAACCAAACGAAAGGATGCCGTTCTTAACAAATGTTTTCATGTCTTTTGTTACGACTGTCTTAAGACAAGATATGAAACGCGTCAACGAAAGTGTCCGAAATGTAACCAAACGTTTGGTGCAAATGATTTCCATAGACTTTATTTGGCATAAAATTTATTCATTAAGTTTTGACATTAAATCTCGATTTAAATATTTATTTTTGAGTTTTTCAATAAAATTAATCAAATTTTTTGTCGAAATTCAAACTCTGAGTGTTTATAATTGAATTGAAGATAATCCTCATATAATTACCTGACCCTCGATTGCAGATATGTTTTACGACAGACTTTAAATCCCTATAATTGAAATGAAATCATGATTTGTGTGTAAATTCATAAGTAATTCAAACAAAGGATTCTTGAGTTTCCACTCAAATACTAATTCAATGGTTTTGTTCTTCAAATCTAAACATTGAGTTAATGCTTGAGTTTCGTGTGTTTTCAGAGAGAAATAATCAATTTTGAGCCCAAAATCAGAAATGAAATAAATTTCAATTCGTTTCCACACAGTTTTGGTTTATATATAGTGAACGAGATTTTATATTCTGTTAGAGCACAGGCTATGGACTATAATTCCTTAACAAAATTTAGAGAAAAGAGAATGTTATTACAGTTAAGGATCTACTGGTAGTGATTCACTCCTATTCCTCTATTTTTTGAGATTCGCAAACATTTTTCTGGGGATAGAAAATGATTTGATTGCGTGAAATGGAGTACACATCGAATGGCATTATTTTGTGAGCCATATCTCATCCGATGTAATATCTCTTTACATGTGATTCTTGTGTCGTCTCAACGTTCACATCACTCCTAATATTTATTCTCAAATATTATATTGACATTTGCTTTACGTAACGTTAGCTTAGATTAAGACTCATCTCAAGCGTACACTCCATTAATAGACAATTTATATGTGGAAAAGACATTATTTTGTTTGACCCAAACACTAATGCAATTACTAATTCATTCTCTTTTATTTGTATTAAAAACAGTCGACTTCTGATTTCAATCAATACTCTGAGCAAACTTTGTTTGAAACAAAAACTCCGGTTCTGTTATATGTATTTCTAATGGAATTTTAAACTTAAAGACAAACAAAAATTCTTGAAATAACAGAAATATTCCCTTTTTTCCCAAAAACACAAAATTTATGTTTTAATGTAAAAATCGATTTTATGACTAAAATATTGAATGAAAATCTTGTGAATCAGAGAACAGAACAGAATAGTGAAGGATAGGGATTCCAATGGATATGTTTGTGTTTATAGACTGAAAATTACATTTATTCGTAGATATATTTGTCTATTAGTCTAATGCTTGGGTTTTATTAAGTTTTCACACAAATGATAGTCTACTTGTTGTGTCACAAATTGGAGTTCTGATTCAATTTCAAACTAAATATGAGTCTATTTTCCTCATTATTTCGTTAATAAAATGGCAAAATAGAAGTCCAGTAATCAAATTAGTCAGACGTTAATTAACTGAAATAAATTTTGGACTTCAGTTCATTTAGAGAGAGAGAGAGAGAGAGAGTGAGAGAGAGAGAGAGGGAGAGAGAGAGAGATAGAGAGAGAAA
>JAQGBR010000480.1:0-12880 GCA_034698525.1 Achipteria nitens | reverse complement strand
CAGTTCAAGGTCAACAGTTCAAGGTCAACTTTGTTTACATTCGTCAAGGTCTCAACAGCCAATCAGGTTGCTTGGGGTAGCTTGCGATTGGTCGAAATGTGCCTCAGTGGGCGTGGCCAACAATGCCTTGCCAAAGCCAGAGTAGGAGGAGCCTGTTCCTTTCCAAAGCCAGAAGGGGGCGGGGCAGGGGTGAATGTGCTCATAACCTACTATAGTCGGCAACAAAAACAGTTCATTAATGGGTTTTCGCTTAAATTTAATCGCTTTTCAAATTCTGTTTGAAATACGAATCCATTTTCGTTAGAAATTAGTCAAACATATTATCAGTTTTTATTCTATTATTTGAAAACAATTATTCATTTTTTCGATTAAAAATTTATCCAATATTTCCAACGATTAATATTGAGATAAATTTATTTAAATAATTCTTAATTTTACTCTATTTAAGAGATATTTTTATAATTGTCAGAAAATCAATTGACCAAGCTCATTGTTGTTGTTGACATGCTCAGACAAATATGATAATATCACCTTACTAACTCTGCTCTAACAATGCCTAGAACTTGATTTATCCACTTAATTGAGTGGTCTATGAATTTAGTATTATAGCTCTCAATTGTGACCTTAAATTAAAGCCGAGACAACATTTCTTTTAGAAAATAATTTTAATATCGATTGTCGACATTTGATTTGAGTAAATGTTTAATAAATTAGATACTATCCTATCCTTGAGCTTAAAACTATAATTGTAATCAAAAATATGACAGAAAATGCATTTATTCTAATATTATTGTTATCTAAAATCTTTTGTAAGACTAAGCATTTCATTTGATTATAAATTTATAACAGTTTAGAGTCCAATAATACAATCAATTTTAGTTCAAACTTTCCTTTTTTTAATCATTAGTTTCAATAATATATTTAATGAAAAATGATCTCAAATTGAGCATGCAAATATCCTAAATAATTGTATGACAGGTTCTTTCAAATAATTTCATTTGAAATTCGTTTTAAAAAAGAAAAATTCTTTTCACCGAATTGAGCCTAACATTGAGTAAATAGCTTGAACATTGATATGCCTGGTCACCTGAATAATGTTATAAATTGAAGTAATTAAAAATCAAAAAATAATCAAAACTATATGTTAAATATGAATGATCATGGTAATGTTTTAGCAATCTTGTTTTAATTAAGTCTTTTAAAATTACTTCTATAATAAATGTTTGCTTAAAGTGATAGCAATTAGTCATCAAATTTTTAAATCTATTGAAAATTTAAGCGAAAAACTAATTTCAATCATTTCTACTTCAGACGAGTTATTAATAGTTTATATATTTTTTGTCTCAAGTTTTACGTCATTGAAATGCTGTTAATACTGGAAACTAATCGCTTTCCAATCATTCGTTTAGTTTTTCTTTTTTATTCAATTATTTATTCAGTCATTTTCTAAAAGAACTAAGAAAAGAGTCTCTGAATATAATATTACATTTGAGGTCAACTGCAACACCGCTTTTCTCGACTCCTTTGAACTTAAAGTCGAATAATTCAATGGTTTGTGTCTTCTAACAAATGTCGGTTTTTTGATATTTCCTCGTTTTAATCAAATATTTGATTTTAAATAACTGCTTATCTTTTGTATTGGTATCCAAATTGGTTTCTCTTATGTCTTAATTCTCATAAAACTCTTAATATCCGTATTTTATATCAATATTTTGATATAATTTTTGCTTAAATATATTTTTTGTTTAAAGTTTTTATATGTGTTTGCAATTCATTTATTTTAGTCGCTATTAATGTTAATACTTTCTCTTAATTTAATTTACTATTTATTCAAACATTTTAATGATTTTATAATTTTTAGAAAATATGTTATAAACCATTTGAACCGCATTTTCTGTCTATCAATGAGTTTTCATTATTTTGTTTTTAAAACAGCTATTTATGGTTTTTCACATCAAATAAGTTGAGCACAATTTTTACACCAAACCAATAGTTTTGTTCAGATTTTCTATTTATTAGTTTTGACCTCAAATTTGTTGAAAAAAAAGTTTCGACAAAATATAAGGATTTAGTCTTAGACTTGAACTGAAAAACTTATTAAAAGCAATGTTTGTCTCAACAAATCAGTCGATTTCCCAATTAATATGTGAACCAAAATCGAGTGAAAATAATTTGATTGATAGTTAAACGTAAAATTTATAGTTTATATTGAGATGATGTCGTCCTTGACATAAATTCTTGCAATCGGAGACTCCGAATGCGTGCAACTCTTTCACCTGTCAGACTAGACGCTCACTACCCATACATTACTCTTTTTCTACTTAAGTCTCAATTGGAAAGTCCTGTACATAATAATGATTTTGAATTAGTTATCGCTTTTTCCTTATTTGACTCACTGTTTGCTCGACTCAAACAAAAAACTGACGTTTAAATTACAGACATCTTTAGGTTCAGAAATAATTTTGATATAAACATATGAACTGAAAATAGTATTAATGCGCAGACAATACATTTTATTTCTAATCTTTTTTTACTATTTTTCACATTTTTTTGTTACAATAATTTTGAATATATTTCCAAAAATAATTAATTTTGTTGGCAATGAATCCAATCTTTTATTTGTTTTGTTCGTCTCATTAAAAATTCTGTCGATTCAATCAATTTTTTTAACAAAACGTCACTTCATATGTGTCTACAATTTTTTTTATCAAATAATAAACAAAATTAATAGAAATAAAAGACTTTTAGGAGACATAAATGAATGTCGACGTAAATTAACATTTTTGCCTTCAATGTTATCGCTTTTTTTAATACCCATCCCTTTTATAAGCATTATATTCTCAATAAATTATTTCTTTTACGAGACATTGAAAGCTATTTTTAACTTATTATTTGTCAGAATTAGCTTTTATTCGTTTAATTTTTTTAATTATTAAATAAACGAACCTTGATCACATTTATCACAATCATCATCAATGACAATTTTTGCAATGTTTCATAATTTATTATCTCTTGAAATGAAGCCTTTTTTATAAATCAAATTTTATGCATTCAAATAAAAATTAAGCTCAGAATAAACATTTTGTGTATTTATATGATCAAGGCACTTAATTCTAAAAATTCTAAGGGTATATATTGAGTATTGATAAATATAATTTAGAGGCGATTTTAAAGTTCTTTAAATGTAATATTTCTCAACATTTCAAACAAACATTAGTGATAAATAAATTAAAGCCAAGTCTTTGCCATCCATTTGCCAGATCTGCTAATTTTACCCCAACACAAAAGTTGTTTTTAAAAAACGCCTTAAAAGAACCCCTAAATTATATTTGTCCCCAAGTGAAACGACAGTTAGTGAGTCCCCCTTAGTTAGAGTTAGATGTTCTTGTTAATCAATACTAATATTAAGAGTGCCCAACTTTGGTCATACTTTTTTTTAATGTTTCCAAATGTTTATATATTTTTATTTCCCCTTTAAATCAAAATATGAATTGCTGTTGAAGTGATGTCTTTATTTTGTATTCATTCAAATATTCTTCGAATGTGTTGTCAGTGAATATTATGGGTTATGTTCTGTTAGATTAGGTTATAGACAACCAAAACATGTTGAGGTTAATAATGAAGGACTCACTTCAAATGAGGACCATTTAAACAATGATTAAAACAATGATTTCATCTCTGATTCTACAGACATCGAAATTGGGTTTTGTTTGGATCAGAAATTCAAATAATTTTTCTAATCAATAAAGAGCTGACAATTGAACGCTGAGTTCAGCACTTTCTTCACACAAATCTATGAGTGACTATGTATTCCAAGTGTCTAACAATACAATAGTTATAGAATTTAATGTTAAAACTTTGATAACAATTGTAAAAAGTATTGAGTGATTTAAAATAATGACTCACAACATATGAGTTAATCGATTACAAGTGTTTATCAAAGTTTTAAAATTTTATTAAATTGTATTAAAATTTTGGTTATGTATTGAAATGTAACTAATGTTAAACGCTTTTGCGAACAAAATACTTGTTTTTGTATACTGAGCTCAGCCTCCAATTCCCACCTCTACTAATCAATGTTTTTTCAATTAAAATAAAAAAGTAAGACTGGCCTCAATCGATGGTTCTTTTGAGAAAAGACTTGTATTTTCATTGGAAGCTTTCAAACAAATATTTATCAAACGTTTTGTTGAATTTTAGAGCAGATCTCTACTCAAGAAAACAATTGCTGTCAAATATTCAATATTTTATTTGAATCAGTGTTTGGAATAAAAGTGAGACCCAGTCCTCTAACATTCCTCGGATTTGGAGTCTGGTTTGAAACACAATTCCGAATGATTAGGAATGAGGGCGACTGCAGTCGACAGTCTGGTTGTTAGGGTCGCTACACTTTGCAATTATATTACTTAAATCAGTGTTTGCAGGAATTCTTTACTGCAATACCTGTTTGCCATAAAATCTGTATCTGTGTTGTAATAGTGGTGTGCCTTCTATTGCTTGTAGTGCTTATATTAACGATCCATTCCATCTATTCCTTAATGTTTGGGTGAACGTCCTTCCCTCCAGCCATATGGCATTTTTCACCCATAAAATACTTGGTTTTTTAAAACATATTCTTATATTGGAGTATATGTCGACTGAATTACGACAAACTTATGCATCAATAAGTTTGCAGTTTTGAAACCCTTGCAAACCATTCATCTCATAGATTATCGCAGAGATCGTCAAACTATTAAAAAAAGAACCCCAAAAACTCTTGAGTTTATTCCAGTTTTGTTCCAAAATTCCAAAACCAATTATAACTTGAATTATCAAATAACTGATTATCAACTGATTGATAGCTATGTATGACTAGTGCTGGAAAAATATCACAAATTTATACCATATATTGTATTCTTTTCATATAATACGGCAACAATTGCTAGTTTCGTCTAAATTACCCGTAAATCTCGTTGTTTTGCAAAAATTCGGTTTAAATGTTGAATATTTTGTTAATCTTGGAGAAAACAATTGTAATGGAGCAATTGGCCACCATCTGAGGCTGACATTCTAGCAATTGGAGCAACTTCTGGCTATGAGCTGCCATTTTGTATACAATCTAACCTCGATTTTAGTAAACCGTGAATAAGTAAATTTCGATATTAGTGACTGTTTTTCAGTGCACCGGCCGTTCCTATGGGTCTCGTAATGTTAAATACTCCCGATTTAAGTAAATTCGATATTAGCTAAAACTCGATATTAGTGAGAGCATATGAGTGCACACATAATGCAAGCACTTACTCAATATAAGTGAAACATTAGTTACTGAACTGTAATTTAAATATTTTTCGATACAAACCCATAATAAAAACCTTTTTATTGACAAATGAGTTAAAGTTTGATCTAAATGTTGGCAAAAAAGTGAGAAATAGATTAAATTTAATCTATTAAATTTAACTAATCAATTAAATTAAAAGTATAAAATAGTGAAAGAAATTGAAAACAATAAATTAATCAGTAAATTAGAGAATTTTTACAAAAATCGATGCAAACCCTTAAAACAATCAAAAATAAATGATTTAATGAGTAAAATGTAATGTTTAATCTTTTTTAAATCAATATTCATTTATCCCGATATTATTGAAATTCGATATAAGTAACAAATTTTCAATGCACCGAGGATTTACTTAAATCGAGGTTAGATTGTATAATACGAGATCGTAAAGATCTATGACATAAATTTTGTATTCCAGCCAACACTTAGGAAACATTGACTCATATGATTGCTAGTTCATTGTTAGCTGATAGACTAGACAGATTTATTATAAGCGAATATTTGACGATAAACTCGTCTTTAAGTTATCTTAATTAATGCATTTCTAAAAATGACGAAAACTAGTCTTTTCTTATCGTTTATTTGTGACTCAAATCTTTGAAGACTTTATTTTTATTCTTAAAATAATTTTCGAATTAATTATCGGTCAAACGATTGTAATACTTCTTTGTCTTTGTTATACTACTGTCCAAATATCGGACTATTTCTCATCTATTGTTTTAATGTTTATCTTTTTTAAAATTGTTTTTTAAAATAAAATTTGCAAATCAAGTGATAACTCTTTTAATCTCTTCTTTTTATGAATTTTAAACTTTAGAAGTGTCGACATATTTATTAAATAGTTCTCAATTAATTCAATTGTAACAAAGGCAATACTGCAAGATCCAATTCTGATAATTAAATAAAAGTAGCATGGATAGTTAATGATCGAAAAAATGAAGCAAAAATAGTAAAAATCTATACATTAATGAATAAAATTAGGAAATATTGCCGAATATTAATAAGTTTTATCTATTAGAATGAGTCAACTTTAAAGCTAATGTCAAATGCATTAAAGGCATCAAATTATTGTATTTCTATCATATTTAACTGACCATTTGGGCACTTGAACATGTGCACATAACATTTAAACTATCCATTCTACTTTTTTAATAATCAGATTTGCATACCACTGTTACCTAAGGTACCTTACCTTGTCAGCTTATTTTTAAAACATTGAATTCAAACAAATTATTTCATTTTAAAAAATCATATAAAAATACAAAATAATATCAATTTAAAGGCATATTTTTGACAAGGTTAAATCTAGTCTCTCGAAAAGGACAATCATTTCAATTGAATTAAATAAATAAAATCTAATTTTTCTAAAAACAAATAGTTTTGTGAATATTTTAATGTTAAGTAAGGTTTTATTAGTTATAAAGTCTGGTTTCTGGACTTCGGGTCGAAACAGAGATTTTGAGGGATAAAAATGAGATAAAATTCAAACCTAAGACTGGGTTTGGATCTGGAAAATGAAGGATAAAATTGAAGAAAAGGATAGAAACCATTTGGTCCCAAAACGAGAGTACTCTATACCTCTAAACTGATTTATGCAAAATTTGTTGTTAAGTCAAGAATTAGTGATTTGTGTGAAATCTATTTTTATTCAAAACTAAAATTTGAATTTTAAAAAATATTTTTTGTGTGAAATTCTAAACATTCTCTGAGAAAATGATTTATTAGTTTAAGATTTATAATAATATAATAATTGTTTATTAATAGGATTCGAGAGAAGAGAGTCAAGTCTGCGATTCATCGAAGCGTATTAAATGTGAAGAGTCTTCTACTATATATCCGTATCCGTCGTATTTGTTTTCCCCATATGGTTGGGCGGGAGGTTTAGACCCCTCTCTTCTGATGTATTGGTATCCGGCCTTAGCCTCTGGTGTTTCTGGTGGTAACAATTCCTCACTAGCGGCTCGACTCTCGGCATTCAAGCCCTGGTCGACCAATACTCTTGGAAATGGAAGACATTTACCTCAGAATCTATTGCAATGTATGCCTCAGGGGTTGGACCGATACTTGCAAACCAATAAATGTGTGGATTCTCTTTCACTCGAGAAGAGCGACAAAATTGGGAACAAAAGGTTTATTATAACTATTAAATTGTTTGAATCGAATCTCATTAATATCTTTGATTAGACATAGTTTGGAACGTTATGTTGAACCCAGTGTTGGTTCGGTTCCACTCAAAACATATGACTCTTCGCCTGTTTTTATCGCTCAAAAGCCATTGAAATCAGACGATAAAGAAATTGCTTCAAAGGATAAGACTCTATACGATGACGACTCGTTTAGCTCTAACCCAACTCTTGGCTCAGAAAATAGCAATTTTTCGGGTAATTAAAAGTTTTATATTTTTATCTTTTTTAACAAAATTTGAAATTTATTTGAATAAACAGATGAAGAAAATACTTCAGCAAAGATTAAATCCGAGAAAATCTTCGCTAATTTGGAACTGATTTTAGAAGAAAATAATTTAAGCAAAGAATTAAAAATGAAAATAATATCTGAGGTACAGACCATTATAAATAAGTTATCGAATGTAGAGTCTATGCGTCCAACGCTTCCCACTCCTCCTACCCTTTCAACTATTCATACGACTCATAAAAAGAAGATTTTAAATGAAATTCAGGACAAAAAAAGTAAAGAAAGTTTAAATTCTAACTTATCTGATGTCAAACAATGTGAAGATTTAAAGACAAGTGTGGCCTCAAGTCTAGGACCGGGAGTGTCTTCATGCTCACCGACGCTCATCAAACAAGAGCCCAACTCATCGCCACTTTTGGCGGATCCAAAACTAAATTGTGTTCATTGAATGTTATGTCGATTTAATTATCATTTTTGTGGTAATAATTCGATGTATTTATTATCGAAATGCCTTTCACTCAGTGTTGGCATTAAATAATGGCTACAAACAAACGGCTCAATATTTGACGATAACCTCTCTTTAGTGCCATTAAATACTTTTGGAAACGAAGACAAAAATGTTTTTTGATTAGAATATGTATTTTGTGGGCATAATCTTTGAGTACACAATTGTCTCAAAATTAATGCCAATTCGATTGATTTGTTTTCGAGTCATCGCATCAACAAAATTAAGTACAAACTAACCATTCATTAGAACTGTTATATCAGAAAATCTCAGTTCACTTCACATTTTTGTTTGATATTTCAATCCATAGAATCATTCAAATATCAGCTCTTCTTTTCATTTTCCTCTCCTTTTTTCGTTCATTTCTTTGTTTATTCTTTAATTTTGTTAATATTTTGTTTTATCATTCATTCAATTGTTTTATTTCTGAATAATTATTAATTTGATTGTTTTCCAAACGTTTATCTGACGCACACACCTCTCAATCGATTTTTATTCTCTCTTTGATTAGTTTTTTGTTCATTCGTTGAGTTAACGTTTGTTTTTAGGTTTTACAACGATTTTAAGTTATGTTAATTTGCCTAAAATTTTGAGTCAAAAACAGTTTTAAAGATATGCCTCACTTTTGTATCCATTAATTTCTCCCTGAAATAAGTCTAAAACTAATTATATTTTTGATTCAGTGTTGAAATTATCACTAAAACATATTTTAGATGCAAATGAAAACATTTTTAAAAATTAAATCCCATTCGGATTTGTTTTTAAAAATGAATGATTTGTAACCAAATTTAAAAAAATTAATTTAAACATAAAATCAATTGTCCAGCAGTTAATCGATTGCATTCTCAGTTTTAACACATTTGTTACTGTAATCAATAACTAATAGACTATAAGTCATACAAAATATCGTTCTTATATACAAATTATAATAACGATTGTCATTATTATTATGTTTTATATAATTATTGTTAAAAAGAATCGTTTCATATAATTGTCAAATATTTGCACATTTACTCCAAATGCTTATTAAGTTTCGTTTTTTGACGATTTGTTTGAAAGTTTTTTTGAAAACAAGAAAAAACATTTATATTATAAGAAATGATTGATTATTGAGTGCCTAAAAATCAATTTAGGATTTGTATAAAAAATATTTGAAATTTATTTTAACGTTTAAACTAAGATTTAAATTAAGAAAAGAGTTTTTAAATGATTAATAACTGATTATCGAATGAATTGTTGATCGGATTTCAAATTAGTTTTTAACTGTTTTTCTGAGAATAAGACACAGATTTGTAAACTAAAAGAAACAAAAGTATTAATAATTTGTAAAAATTGAATGTTTTTTCTCTTTTGTTAAAATGATTTGTAGTTGAGTTTAGTTATTATGTGTTTGGCTTTGAGTTATTAAATGCGGGTTTTCTATAATATTATATAATTTTTAAAATATATGTTTTGTTTAATTTTTAATTTAACCCAAAATTTTTGTCAATCAATACATAGATCTCAACGCATCTCAAAGCCAATCATTTTTAAACAAAAACTCATTTACGTCTAATCTATAAGTAATGTTTGAAAAACATATATAATATGAGTTGACATTCAATTATATATTACATCACTTTTTTAAAAAAGAAATTAATGGCAATAAAACTAATATTGAAATTATTTGATTCGAAGTTGATTTGATTGCCCGGTGATAGACATCTGATGTTTGGCACAACTTTTTTGTTTTTATTAATAATTATTTAGTCATATTTCACTGAAATAATAATATTTTATTAATTCTTACACCGAATCAAATGATTTTCAAATGTTTTCTTCTTTTGCTCTAAAAATTCATTTCAGTTGTCATTTGATTTTTAAAATATATTTTTATTATTAATTTATTATTTACACCTTTTTCTGAATTATTAGATTTAAAAATGAATGGATTCTCATTTCATTGGGAAAAATACAAAACATTTTTTGAAGCATTTAATTAATGTTTAATCAATTTATTGCTATATTTTATATATTATTAATTGATTTCAAATTAATGTTCGGATAAATTTGTTTTTATATCGAACTAATCGTTTCGATTATGACTTTGTTTTTAATCGCCATAACTATTATTCAGAGCTAATAATATATGAATATATTTCGATAAAACTTTTCATTTGATTATATACTTTAT
The DNA here is from genome assembly GCA_034698525.1 of Achipteria nitens. Classification (NCBI taxonomy): domain Eukaryota; kingdom Metazoa; phylum Arthropoda; class Arachnida; order Sarcoptiformes; family Achipteriidae; genus Achipteria; species Achipteria nitens. The sequence continues at coordinate 2,476 of JAQGBR010000480.1, read as the reverse complement.
AAGTCTTTTGCAAAAATTGTAAATTATATAACAAATCATTGATTGAATTAATTCTGCATTTTTCCAAATAAACTCATTTTTCGGAATTTAATGTTATTTCAGTTTTTGACAATTTGTTGACTCAATCGGCAAATAATTACTTTAAATTAAGTCCAATCAGACTATTAGGCCATTCAATCGATTAGCGGTAGTATTGGATTATATCGTATCCGATTTAGTTTTTTAATATTTTAACAAATTTTAGTGGTTTTCTGTTAGATATCAGAGAATATGATCTAAAACATGAATAATTTGTCATTTATTTCCAAACTAACCAATCAATTACTAACGATTACTAACGACGAGGAGATCTTAATTGGAAATTCTGGAAAAGAACGAGACCTGTCTTAAAAATCTTTAGAACGAGTAGAGTCTAAAATTAAAGTGTATATCAAGAAGTTTAAGTCCCTATTCTGGACACTTTAGTATCGGTGAACCAAAATATTTATGCCTTTTATTAGACTTTTATTTGATTCATATTATCAAAAGTATAATCATTAGTAAATGGCATACATTTGTAATGAATTCATAGATCATTTCAGAGATTGATTTGTGCTAAGATTTCTACATTGATTTTTGCAGAATATTTCAAACTTAAAGTCTTAATTTCGAGTCTAAACTTCATTTTAATTTTACTCGTTGTAAAGATTCTGTTGGCATTACTCTCTAGATGAAGCATCTTGGTAAGATATAAATTTAAGATATAAAATTATGGAATTTATTAAATATTTAGCTAAATGTTTAACGAAAATATAAATTTACCTCATCTATTCATTGCCCTGTCCTTCCCCTTCCTATCAATTCACATAGACTGCTCTCTCAAAATAGGGGAGGGAAAGAGATGAAGGCTAATGCTATGATCATGGATAGTTTTCAAATGAATAAATTTCAAATTAATTTGACAGTGAGTCGGGAGTGACCTCTGAGTGTCAATCGATTCGACATATTTTAAATTGACCTAAAGATGAATAGATATCACCCAAAAACAGCAAAAGTTTGTTACGAAAAGAAATGTATGGCATATATTTATAAATATACCAAGATATACCATGATTCAATAGGAAAGTCAACTTGAGATTGCGCTTATTTTTAATTTACAAATAGTTAGAAATAATTTTAAAATTTTATGTAAATTAATTTCAAACAAAATTATTGACACCAAAACGACCAGATTTTGTCGAATTAGAGATAATTTATCGGAACCGAGATTTCTGTGATTAAGAGTCCTCCGAAGAGTCAGTGAAATAATAGATTAGAGTAAAACACATTTGTCTTAAATTCTAAAAGTTTTGTTTTATATTAAATCATTTAATGAAGTGTTTTATCGACAGATAATTCATTGATTTTCCTAAAATAAAAAGATTTAATTCTTTTTAATTAATTGATAAAAACAATAACTTTTTACTGTAAATCAAAATTCAAAATAGCCGTTAAAATCAACTAAATTAGTGAACACTAATTTTACTTTTAATTGTTGCCTAAAATAGGCTCTTCAATGACTAGTCCTCACAGACTTGTAATTCAATAGTATTTTGAAATACAAAATAAAATTATTGTATTTTTTGTGAGACTAAACCAAACTATTGTTAAACTCGTAATCAATAATTGATTTGAAATCAATTTCAGACTTAATTCTAAAAAATTTACGAAACGTTTGAATTAAAAACAAAATGAGTCTTAATAACAACCAAAACCAGACAACTGATCCGACAATTAATCCGAATTTTAATACAAATTCGGATAATTTTACGGCGATTTCGAATACTGCGAGCATTAAAACTGAACCCAAAAACGATAACTACTTATTAACTATTCTGACAGTGATTTTACTCTGCATTTTGGTTGCCGTCATTTTATGGGTTTTGTGGTCTTATTGTAAAATACGACAAAAACGAAAGACAAAGAATGACTCCAAAAGTATGTCTAAACGAAAAAAGGTTCCGTCTTTAGACAAATCAGAGAGCAGTGGAAAACTGTCCACAAAATCACAATCAGTCGAAAGTATTTATCTTAAAATACCGAACATTAGAACAGTTCCGGATTTTTTGAAGATCTTATACGGAGTGACCTCTTCTTCTACATCGACGACAGCAACGGAATAAAATCAAATCTTAAAACAAAACTATTTTTTGTAAAAAAATTGAGTAAATTTTAAACTAAAATGTCTTAAGAGTTACAAAATTTCAAATTAAAAATAAAATGTTTGTAAACCAAACCCTAATTAAATCTGATATCAATTTGTTGTTAATTTGATAAACTAATGAACTCATAACTCATCCATAGATTTAATTAGATTAATATATCACAAACTATTAATAGGATTCAGATATATATATAAACTTTTAATCAAACGGTTATTTTTGTTTTGAGCAAAAACTCTCATTAAATAAAGTAATCAATAATTGAAAAGTTTAGACAATATTTTAATTATAAAACT
>JAQGBR010000479.1:0-12887 GCA_034698525.1 Achipteria nitens | reverse complement strand
TAAAAAATTTTAAGAATTTACAGATTGTTTGAATAAAAATTCAATAAAAATGATAGAAAATCTCGAGAATTTTAATGAAATTATAGAATAGATTTGATTGTGCTACCTGATTGTAGCCCTGTTCATTTCTACATATTATTTCTGTTATTATTGAAATTTTTTAAAAAAATCTCGAAACCTCTGGTAACTGAAAACCTCCCGTAACTGAACAAAATGTTTCGGTCCACCGTGTTCGGTTATCAAAGGATTCAGTGTATCTAAATTTAAATTAAAAATTATTCCAAAAATATGATACTTAATATCGAAGACAATATGAAGACAACCGAAACGCTTAAACATATGATTAAAATTACTTTTTTGAAAATTGAATGATTAGACAAGTGATGAGTGCGGCCAACAGTATCAGTATTATCACAATTATTCTTATCTTTTTCTTTCGAGCTTTTGACTGATAGGGCAGGGCTGCAGTCGTCTGCTTTTTGCCGTCTTCAACATAGTCTCGAGATTTAATTATTTGGATTAAAATTATTAAAAAGAGAAACACTGAACTCAGAGTTGATGAGAATTATGACGACACAAATATTTATAATATTGTCACGAATAAGCCCCATGTCCACCATCTAAGCCCCCTCGGCCATCATCCTGGGCTCATATTCGGACCGGCCTCTCACTCATCCAAGGACCAGTCGCCATCAAGTCGGTATAATGGTAAGGATATGGTAAGGATATTGTAATGATATCAGTGGTAAGGTCAGTATTCGAGCCATCAAATCGTCTCTCTCTACTTGACATAATTTCGATTAATAGCTTACCGACTCCCAACATATCTGGTCAATGGACACCGTCTCCTTTCACAGGGCCTGGTCCGAAGACCAGAACCAGAATAATACACACAATAGGTAAGTAGTTTAAAGACTTTTATTTAATAAATAAGTTAAACCAAAACCAAATACAAAAGTAATGTGTAAGTAAAACTAAATAAGCGACCAGCTCAGATAAGAGCTAAAAATCAACTGCCTTTACTCATATCTGTGTGCTATTTTATATGCAGAGTACATTGACTTCTAGTACGATGACTCAATGTTAAGGGTATGAAGAGTACATTGATTTGAATATTAGATTTCTCTGATTGGATATATTATAAGTGCGTCAGTTTCATGGAATGTGAATCTCTAAACTATTATCTCATATAACTAAACTCTGATATCTGACAATATCAATGACAAAGAAAATTATAACGACTATGAATTAGTTAATTATATAGACATTAATAATCATCTGCCGAATGTATATACAGAGATATATGAGGATTCTTTAAAGAGTAATGAATCACCACATGATTTAAAAATAAAATATTCATCTAACTAAATCATAAAAGTTATATTTTGATCTCTTCTTAACAGTTCAGAGAATTATTTGAAAACAAAATATAATTTTATCCTTCATTTTCAAACTTAGATAATTTTTCTTAATCAAAGAGTTTATAAGTCTTTAATCAAAAATACAATTTTGAAAATCATTAATTATTACTTTACCAAATTGGTATAATTTTTGCATGAAATTCATTCTTGGTTTCACATGGACAAAAAATAATAATGGCTGACCACAATGGCAATATACATCATTTTGAGGATTGCACGAATAATAAGCCCCGTATTGGAATTCAACAGAGGGCATTACGAGACGGGAAATGTATCTATAACTTTGTGACGAGTCTTTTTCCAGAGTTATCTTCGAACCCATCGGATCATTGTTTCTAATTCTTTCATTATTATGATACCAAGTGATATGATCGGGATCTGACATTATGCAAGTTAAATTTATTGTAGCACCCGTTGACGAAAATATCATCTCCATATAGCCTGGAGCTGCAATTATTAAATTTATAATCATTAATTTGTATCAAAAATATATTAAAATTAATTTATAAATCTCTATAATATATATATAATAAGCTGAATAGGAATATATTAATGTAACCGGGTTTTCATTTCATCACCAAATCAACACTTAATCAAAATATAAACTTTACTTTAGAGTCACTGAACTCATTTTCTAAACAATACTCAATATTATTGTATTTAAACTTATAGTCAAACGCATATCAAACTCAATGTTAATTTTATAAACTTATAGACATTAAAACAAAACTCAATATCAAAATCAATAAAAACTAAAGGTTTATTTCAATCTTGACTTTTCAGTCAATAGATTTAATTGTCCTAAAACTACTTTAAACATATATTAAATTATGAAATTTATATCTATTTATACATAACTATAAAGAACTAAATATTGTCTTTAAAATTATATAAAAACTATTTAGTTATCATTAAAAGTAAAATATATTTTACTCTTTAAAACAATAGAAAACTGTTATCAAAAATATACTTTAAAACAGAGACTATTCTCAAAATTGTATTAAAAATCGCTTATAATGCTTGTATTGTACCCTAAAATTAGTCGCTTGTCTAACCTTTTGAGGGTAAAGACAGCCCTTAGTTTTACTTGTAAAGAGCGAGACTTACCTCCCTTTACGTCAATAAATCTCAATACAAATACTTTCAATCACAAATATGACTCCATTTTATTTTATATTTTATAAAGTCAATGACCTCTAATTAATCGCCATTTTATAGTCAAACACTAATTTCCGTTTTAATTCGAAACTCTTTTAATTAAATCAGTTTTAGTTATTTTCTGAACTAAACTATCGTCGGTTAAGCACTTCCCGACCAACCAATGGACAGCTCATTTACCATTCGGTTATATTATTATAAATGGAGCAAAACATATGGCGACGAGATTTAACAATAGATTTACCTAAAACCTTTGCAAACCTCGGAATACCTCTTCAGCGGCAATAAGATCCTCTGGTGTGTTCGAGATCTATAACCACCGAAATCAGGCTAAGTATTTATCGGCCTCACAGAAGATAATGAGCTCATTGTTTTCGAGTAAGTATAGAGGAGGTGGAAAGCCAACGTATAAAATACTGGCTCTTATTGTCAACCCAAATGGTAGTGGTCCCAATGCTGCTAAAGGGAAATCTGATATGACTTTAATTTTTGGTGATTAGTACTTCGCACTGTCTTTCAAATTTGTAAATTAATTTAATAGATATATTTATAATTACTAGCGCATGTGCGGTTAAGTTATTAGTCTAGAGGTTATAGACAGACCGATGGATGGATTTTATATAAAGTACAGTTAGCCCTCGGTATAACAGATATTCGATGCCAAACAAATGATCTGTTTAAATCGAGTTCAATTCATATCGAAATCAAGGTAATTTTTTAATAAATTTTAAAAACTATCCATTTTTATCTTAATTGTAAGCAACTTAAACTTTTTTGACAATTTAGCAATAAACCATTCTTCGCCCAATAGAGACACTTTTTAGAGAAACTTTTAACTGCTGACTAATATGAGAGTATTTTGTGCAAGTTAATAAGCTACTTTTTGTAATAATATCTATTTTAATATAATTTTGATAAACGCTTTTGGTATCGCATTTGAAGTGAGTACTCGTCTTTGCCGGCCTAAAGCACTGATTCCCCGCTGCTGACGGCCAGGTGTTGTGTTGACTGATGTGTATGGTTGAGCCCTGACCACCGGTTGTGGTTGAGTGCTGAGCACTGGTTGAGGTTGAAGCTGAGCACTGGTCGTTTTTGAGTGCGCTGAGCACTTGTCGTGGTTGAGAACTAGGAGCACCGGTTGGGCTCTCAGAATTGGTTGTAGTTGAGAGCTGAGAGCGGTTATGGTTTAGTCTTGAGAACGGGCTCCGACTTCAGAAGTAGCCTTCTCATTTGTAGACTAATTGAGTTGAGAGCGCTAGATTGTCTCTTGATGAACCTTGAGATGATCTAGTTGCTACAACTTCATACTCAGCTACAATGAAAATCTATTTCTTTTTTTTTGTTTAACCTACATATTGTTTGCCAGATATTTGAGCAATTCTTTGGGGCCTTTTTTGAGGGCTACTTGCTAATATGTTTAATTTAGAGAATGAGCATGTTCATAATTAATTCAAACAATATAATAACAAATTATTTACAATTTTCCGAAATAAATGAATAATTAGCTATAATAACTTAACATAACCTTCCCTATTTTTGATTTTTGATTTGGTGATTTTTGCACAAGCCAATCAGAGGTCTATAAAATTACTTAATAAGGTACTGTATGGGTAATATACACTGGCCAGGTTCGGTAATAGATCTGGCCACGTTCGGTAATAGACACTGGCCAGGTTCGGTAATAGACACTGGCCAGTTTCGGTAATAGATAGTGGCCAGGTTCGGTAATAAACAGTGGCCAGGTTCGGTTATAGATAGTGGGTAGATACGGTAATAGACACTGGCCAGTTTCGGTAATAGATAGTGGCCAGTTTCGGTAATAGATAGTGGCCAGGTTCGGTAATAGATCTGGCCACGTTCGGTAATAGATAGTGGCCAGGTTCGGTAATAGACACTGGCCAGTTTTTGTAATAGATAGTGGCCAGGTTCGGTAATATACACTGGCCAGGTTCGGTAATAGATAGAATTTACTCAAAGCAAATAAAGAACTTTCCCGTCAGACATCAGAAATGTTTAGAAAATTTAAAACAAATCTTTGAAAATAATGTAAGTATTGATCACAACATTAATCGACTCTTTCTGTCCGTTATTTCAAAGATTTTTAATTGATTTTTGGTTTTGATATGTCTTTTAGAGTCAATCAGAAGAGTTTAGCGCAGAGTTTGGTCGCAATATTTGGATTGTTTTGAATTCTGAGCCGAAGAGTCCGAACACTAAACATATCATTGAATTTATTACCAAATTTTTGGAGACATTTTCTGTCTCTAAAAGAGGGGTAAAAGAGACAAACAATGATTCTGGAGGTGACACCACTATTATCGATGAAGAGATGGCGACCCAATTCAAAGGCGAATATCACTCTCACTGTTCAGATCAAGAAAATGGTCCTCTCATTGACAACACTGACGACCAAAACATCGATGAGTTAGGAATGGATTCGTTTAATACAAGTAAACATAAATCGGACACAACTGTCACTAAAGAGGGAGAGACAGAAGACGAGAAAACGATTACTTTTCTCGATATTATTGTTTACGAAAAGCTGATTCCGTTCTCGACTAACGCCAAGACAAACATCCGTTACAACTGTTGTCTTCTCATTAGAAAACTATTTACAAAATTAGAAGACATTCATTTGGGTTTCTATAAAGAACTCAAAATGGTTTGCCTTTAATTGTCTTTTATCTAATTTTGTACTAATAGTTTGTTTAATCAAAATTAGGCTCTTCTGGAGAGACTTCGAGACAAAGAGAAGTCAGTGAGAAGTGCGGCCGCACTGGCATTGCAACGCTTCCAAGAATTAGATGAAGAAAATGATTTGGTCAGCGATGCCCTTAAATTTCATCTTAATTGTGATCCGGACTTTGAAGTGCGTCACTCCTGTCTTTTATCACTCTATCCGACCTTCAGAAATATCAATGAATTTATTGGCCGCACCCTTGATATCAAAGATGTGATCAGAAGAATGGGTATATAATTGAGTTTTTTTTAAATTTAGTCATTTCTGACCTTTAATTCTAAGCCTATATTATAATCGCCGATAAATTTGATGTCAAAAACCTGAGAATTAGAAAACGATTACTAATCTTAAAGAATGGTCTCAACGAACGCCACAATTCTGTGAAACAAATAATCAAATCGCGACTCATTCCCAATTGGATTAAGTCTTATGAGGGAGACATCTGTCTATTTTTATACGGATTGGACATACCATCAGACCCTCAACTCATCGAACGAATGCTTTTTCTGTATTTCGATCAAATAAATGAAGTGATCGATGAGAGAACCGAAACGACTGGTTTTCATCAATTTTTATCTGAATTTCATAACAGATTTCTTGAAGATTATAATCTCTTTGTCAACGAAGACCTAACCGTAGAGAACGCATTCCTGTGGCGTATTGTCGCCAAATTCTGCAAAGAGAAAGACATTACCACAACTGTGACCACTGAGAGCCCAGTTGTTGTCGATCAAGAGATTACTGATTCTGAGACTAATCAACAAAAAACTGTTGAAACAATTGACGCCATCGACACAATAGTTCCCGATTTAGCCCATTATTGCCGTTTCCTTATTGTGTAAGTCTTGTCTTATTTTAAAAATATTTTCAAAAAACCTTATCTTTTATTAGTTTTGTTCGCCGTTTAACTGAAAGTCAATCGGATTTACACCAAACGATGGAATTTGAGTTTATGTTCACTCAATTGCTTTCAATCGGAGAGTTGTTAGAGATTAGAGACGAGACACAAAAGTATGTCCTCTTTTCTCATTATTTTTCTTTTAATTTATATTTGTTTCAATCGATAGACAAAAATTGCGAAAATCTTTAATCGATTTATTAGAAAATAAACAACTTTTCGAAAGGACTCACAATTTTGTTACACATTTGATGAAAATATTTGCAAACAATTGTGATCTGAATTTACTTTTGGAGACCACTATCACTATAATCGATAAAATCAATTCTGAATCTATTGATAAAGAGTTGCCTAACAGTCAACCTGTGGTTAACTCCCAACCGATTATTGTCACAACTAAAGAGTCAATTGAGGAACAGTTGAGACAATTTGAGTGCGAATACGCAAAACTCAGTGTTAGAGTCGAATCACTTAAAGATGATTACGAATCGGCTAAAAACGATGGCAATGAAGTTGAGGCCAAAATCATTAACCATTTAATAGAATCGTTAACTAAAAGAATGGATGAAGTGATGGATAAACGTCTTCGCATTACTCTCCCTCAAGAGATACCCTCTTCACAGTCCTCTCAAACTGATCCAAAAACAGGCGATACACTGACTGTCAGTAAAATTGTTTAAAACTAATATCAGCTCTAATTTAAATTAATTCATAGGAGGATCCGATAGCTTTGGAACGTTGTCTTCGAATATTATGTGGTTGTCTTGAATTTGGAAATTTAAAGACTATTAATCCAATTATTTTGACATTAATTGAAAGACTTGTAATTATTTTTCATTTTTTTAAAAAATATGTTTTTAAATAACTACTCCTTTCAGATATTGCCGAGTATTCCAAACGGTGAGCACAGAATAAGGAGTTTTGCTGTCAAATCCTTGGGACTCATTTGTTTGATTGCCTCTGATTTGGCAAAAAAATATTTTTTAGTCTTCGTTCAGGTATTCAATTGATTTTTCGTTTTATTCTTTATTTAATTGCTTTTTATTGATTAGGTTTTGAACTTTGATTCAGACGAAGCCCAGGAAACGGCTCTTCAGTGCATTTTTGATATACTCTGTATTCACGGTTTGATTCTTTTCGAAGAACAGCCAAAAAACAAACGAAAATCTACTAAAAGTTCGACAAATCTTAGCATATCTTCGGCACAAAACTCGAAAACAAATCAAAGTTTTGGCGAAAATACTCTCATAGAAGAGGATAACGACAACACTATTATAGATAATGAAGAAAATGAGGTTTTGTGTAGTGATTCTGACGAAGTGTCCGAAGAAGGAGAGGAAAGTTTTATGAGTTTATTCACCGATACGTTGGAAAAGAATTTATATTCAGAATCGGATCGAATTAAGTTTATTACCGCACAGGGAATCGCAAAACTCTTTATTTTGGGTAATAATCATTTGATTGAAGTTTTAATTTTTCTTTTTATTTGTAACTCATTTAATAATATCTATTTGTGTTCACATCACAGGACGTATGTATTCCTCACAACTCTTAACAAAAATGTTGATCCTTTGGTACGACACTGAGTCGACTGAAGAGATGAGACAATTTTTGGGCGCATTCTTTCCGATCTATTCTGGGGTTCAAATGAAACCTAATCTTAAAGGAGAGAACGCCTTTGAAGAGTGTTTTATTAAAACTGTGGAAACAGTCTTCGAAGAGGCACTCGTTTTTGTAGATTTGGATAATTTAATAAATTTTGTTTTGGAATTAATAACAGATTTTGGACACAAAAACTTAGCAAAATCTGTGGCCAATCAGTGAGTATTAATTTGTTTTATTTATTCCCAAAATTAATATCTTTTAACTTTTAATAGAATATTGACCCGAATCGTCACTAAAGGAGTGGACGACCCTCTCTCTAACAGATATTACTTACGTGTTCTCACAATACTTAGATTAACAGAGATGTCGAGTCATGACATCAAAGAATATAAGTTATTGATCGACAAAATTCAACGCAAATTCAATCGATTAAAAGTTAAGACAAAATTGATGTCAAATCGTTTGCAAACAATTAAAACAAAAATCGATAAACAAATGGATTTGATTCGAGAGAACGCCAGTCAGATGTCCACTATTGAAGAGTTTGGATCTCTATCGTTGTCTCAGAGTCTTTCCCAAAGTTTATCGGAGCGCTCACACATAGACGAGACGGTCATCGATAATAACGATGAGTTAATTTAAACATTTCTTTAATTTAATTCATTAATTAATTTAATTTTTTATTTACAAATAAGACCTAAAAATGTTTTATTAAAATTCGATTACTTTTTAAAATTAAAAATAATTTTCCAAAAAAAGTGAAATAAAATTTGAATTTTTATTCTTAGACTTAAAGATATTTATTTTTTGAATGGATAGCCACCATTGATAGCGTCTTCCTGCCAATAACGCAGATCTATTTCTGGCAGGTCTTCACATCTAACTCTTGGATTACTACAAACAGATATTTAATAATTATTTGTTATTATAGGAATGTCTTACAAAATAGGGTGCGCCTGTCTTAGGACCCACATCTGAATGGTTGGGATGTCGTCTCCATTTTCGCAGATGATTTTAGCCTGAGTCGATTTCTTAATTTGATGCAACTGTTCCGGAGTGAATGCAGAGGGAAAGCCTGAATTCTCGAACCAAAACCTGTCCCCTCGTCTTATATTAGCGAAATTTCGGGCAACAATACAGGCAAATGTAGGCCCAATCAAAGCCCCGGGCAGTCGTCGCTCAGATATACCACCGCTCCAAAGGTCAATGTCGTCGGGATGTGCGTAGAGTTGTGAGTAATGATATGCTGTTTTGTTGTTAAGCCACGGCTCCAGATCTTCAAATGTTTCGGCTCGTGGCAGACCACACCACTCCCTCCAAATGTTATATCCTGGCACTCCCTGTTCTCTAGCACGTGCTAGATTAATAGCTGGTAAGTCCATACCGACGTGTGCGTGAATCTCTTGGAACAAATGGCCGGCCACTTCTTTTGTTATGAAAGGATCGTACGACTGGGCGGGCGTATTGAGGAGACCCATTGCTAACTCATCCATTTTGCCCGGTTCATAGATAATAAATGGTTGTTTCAATAGACTTCGGAGATGGTGTTCCCCAAGAAATTCGTGGAATTTATTATAACGTCTGACCATTCCTTCAAATTTTTGAATAAATGTTTTGTTGTTTTAGTTTTAATTCTAATATTTTTTGATAAAAATCAATATAAGGCAATGACTAACCCTGGATAAATGTATGTCCAAATCTAAATGCTGCCGTAGTGAATGATTGCGCGGGTGCTGTGTGTATGTTTGGGTCATATCCGTTCCAATAGCCGTCCTTTTCTTCAGTCAAATTATATCTATGAACGAGTTCTTCGCCCACAACCAGAGGGAGGAACTCATTAAGAGTGATGTGTTGTACAGAAGCGGCCACAATATGTCGAGTTTCCTGATATATCTTCTCGTCATCCCAATGGGGGTTAAGGCGTCCCAATTCAATGGCCATACGGTTGTGGTCGCGAACATAGAATGTGTGCAAAACAGTTAAGTGGATCTGCTCGTTCACTCGAACATCACCCGCAATGAAACAGAATAAATGTCGCGGACGTCCGATACAATCCAGTTCTGGGTTATCCTTTTCTGGTGGAAGAAGTGGTTTCAGACCGTATTCATGAAATCGATCCCAAATTCTCATTAAACCTAAAATATTAAACAATTTTGTGATCAGTCAGTAATTGTTATCATAAACTCTAACCTCCTTTGAATGCCCTGAGTCTGAGGGCTACGGCTTGTGTTGAGCCATAAACAAAATTAGCATCAATTGGAGCGGTCAGTGTATTGACATGTACTCTGGGACCTTCACATCGTTTAACCATTAATTTAATATTAAAATAATGTAATAATAAAAAACTAACCTAGTGCACAATTTGGTCGATGTCCTGCCACCGATCTTTTAAAATCATGACATTTTTGGCCAATTGGTCCATACAAAGGGTCGTCATCTGGCAATTCAAAAGTCATACAAAGAGGATGTTTCTCTTCATCAGACATTTGACAGCAATCGAAGTCCGTTTCCAAACCATTTGGAAATACTTTTAAAAAAAGAAAAAAAAGTTTAATAAAACTTTAAAACTGAAACGAATTTAATAAAAATTTGTTTAAATAATATTTATTGAAATAAAAGTTCAAAATAATGATTAAACTATTAATGAATCAAAACATTTGTCAATTCTTGTTAAGTCAATCAAATAATTTTCTAAACTTTAAAAAAAAGCTCTCTTTTGATTCACACATTTAGTTCAAGGAATGAATAAAAACTTTTCTACAAATTAATGAATTTATTGTCACCTAATTATCACAACAAAAATCAAATAATTCTGATCTCCACTCTAATTGCACTCTAAGTTTAATAGTTATATCAAAAATTTTCATTTAAAATAAATTTGAAAAAAAGTGAAGAAAAAAATCGTGAATTAAAGAAAAGGTGACAAAATAGTTAAGCCCTTAATTAGGTTGTAATTCAACTAAAACTTCTTTGAGTGAATTTTATTAACTTTTATTTACATTTTAACTGATTATGAGTTAAGTTCATGGTTTCAATTCAAAACTATGCAAACAATTCATTTGCTTTTCAACACAGAATATAAAACCTGAAGTGAAGAGAGAAAATCAAAACTATGTTTGAAAAGTAAAATAGATTTTGTGTGGAATTTTTTGTTCACTCTTTCCATCAAAACTTTTTGAAGTTTTTGAGGATTATTTGTGAGAAAAAAAGGAAATTCTTAGTAAACAGATTACGAAACAGACGTTTCAAACATTTTGTTTGTCATTCATTTGATTTGCTCTAAATTCTGAACATAAAACATGAGATTTTGTAAGAAATTTGAATATTTTGGACAAATGTCTTGAAAAAAATGATTTTTGAAGAATAGGTTAGATTAGGTTAAGGACAGCACTATTCTATAGATTTTGATTGAGTATTAATTAACACATTTTTAAATAAAAGAATTTCCGATTTTTATTTCTGATTATTATTTTGAAAACACTTCCGAATCGGTTTTGAATTAAATAAAAAAAGTAAATATTTATAAATCTCTAAATATTAAGTCTTACCTCTTGGAGGAGCAGCTAATGCAACATCGTGGTCAATGAATTGTCCCCAGCTCATTATTAAAATTGTCAATTCATTTGATGGATGATCAAAGTCTTTGTGTACTATTGAAGTAACTAAACGCACGTTTGGAAGTTTGGCTTTTTTGACGACACTAACCCTTTCCCCTTCAATTCCTTTAATAGAAAAATAAGAATTTTTACAAAATTAGAAAACTATTAGAAAACAGTGTTTAAACTGAAGTTTATTTTCAGTTTTTTCTAAATTTTTAATTAATTTAGAATACCGTCCGAATAAACTGGTGGTAAATATCTAACGAATGGAGTGTTGGCTGCGCCCCAACTCGGGTTCTTCAGATTATTACAGTGAGCAGTATAAGTACGATATCTTTGGATTGCACAGGGAATTGGCTTTACGTGCATTGGACAGTGATCCCAGAATACTGTTCGTGACATATCTATAAGTGGTAAACCATTTAGGATCTCGTCGTGCGATAACTCAAACCTTCAAAAAATTATTTGTTTAACAATTTTTTTGAGGCTTAAAACAAGAGAATGAGGACATACCGATGGGTAAGTATTCTGGTGGCTTCCAAAGTAACTTCAGCCGTCTCACCGATCATGTCTGGGGGCGGTTCCAGACTATCTATTCCTTTAGGTCTCTTATACCTGAGTGTATGCATCGCTTCTTTAATGGCTCGATTGACGTCCATATATCTGACGCATATCTCCTGGTATTCTCCATCGCCATAATCTGCATCATCTGAGTAGAGATCACTACTGAAAATAAAATTATTTTAATTTCCACTAAAATTAAGTCCAAAATTTGTTTAAACACAAAATTATTGAAAATTCATAAACAGTATTATTCGAGGCATTTGTCAAAAATCAAACAATAAATAGACAAAAGATGTAAATATTGACAAATAAACTTACCCATCTCTTTTGAATAGATCAAAAAAGCCTCCGTATAAGGAAGTCTGTGTTTTCTTTCGTTTTCCCTTAACATAAGATCGCTGTAAAATTAATGCACATTCGGATGTCTGTTCACTTCCGTACGAATCTCTTGTCTCTAATGGCAAATATGCTATACTTTGGATATGGTTTGGAGGCGGTATCGATGGACTAAGGAACAGTTGACCATTTATCAAGGTGCTTTTTATAATGATTATTATTGATAACTTGAATATCGCATTTGAATCACTAAAAGACAATTTAATTCAATTGAATGAATGCGAGATATTATTTGATTGACATTTCAGAAAAAAGTAAATATTTATTAAATTAAATTCTCAATTAAAAGTTAACCAAGGAGATAAATACCACTACTGGTTAATTTACTGAACTTAACAGGACTGTCCTGAATAAATTAAACTTGAACTATCCCACTTAAATGATGCATTAAATTATAGCTGGAATAGTGTTCGCCTCAACAAATCGAATAATATAGACTAGGCATTTTTTTGATGGTCTATTTGTTTTTTCAATAAATTGATAGTTAATCCCAGATTTTCATTGTC
>JAQGBR010000478.1:0-12889 GCA_034698525.1 Achipteria nitens | reverse complement strand
TTTCTTGAGGGGGGGGGCCTACCAAATTTCAATCCCAGGTAGGGGTTTTTATGCCAAAATCTCGGGTCCAGGGGGGGTATTTTCAAATAACCCCCTCTGTGCGCATCCCTGAATATAACGGATTTTTCATTTGAATGAATCTCAAGACTGTCAAAACTGCGCCTCTGAATCAAATCCTAGATCTTTACAATAAATGAGATAGAAAAAATTGAGAAAGGTATTGGAAAAAATACTTAATAAATGTTCAAAAGGGTCATCAGTGACTCATCACTTTATTTTAAATGTGAAATAAATATCAGAGAAAGGACAATATTACAATTCATCCCGTTAATAAGCCAGTCCGCGGTGCAGCCAAAGTATTACCCTTATATCCTTTTGACTAATAGCTGGTTTCAAAAAATATTTCTCGAATATACCTTTTTGCTTAATATATAGAAATTCATATGGACTTTTTTTTGATTATTTTATGAACCTAGATCTGTTTTCCTTGTTCAAAATTATTAATATTTACAAAAATTTAAATATTTTATTCTTTGGCTTAAATTAAAACGAAATTTTTGCCTTTTTTAAAAATAATTTTTGTTGAAAATCAATTAATATATAAAAACAATGCAACACAAGCACCCCTCTTATGTTAGGTTTTCGCCTAAATCTGAGTGACATATTAGAGGTTTGTATTGTATACCAAAAAATATTGGAAAATATTTTACACAATTAAATACTATCAAAACAAAGCTCATTGAATAAAAATTACTCAATTCTTAAACTTTGTTTTGTTTTATTAAATCGATATTAACTCAGACCTCACGAGTGATATCACAATTTGATACATATTTGAACAAATTCTGTTCTTTTAAAAAATTAGTAGTAATTACAAAATAATAGATTTAATTTGTTTTTTAAAAATGTGTTTCGCATTCAAATCATATATAAATTGATTGAAATAATTGTGTTAATCATTAAAAGAGATTCAGTGAATAGTATTTGAAAACAATGGAAATGAAAACTATTTTGTTTTTAGCCTTATGTTTGACTCTAACTGTTGTGTGCAGAGCAGAAGAGGCAGAAGAAGAAGTTAGTGATAATGATGTTCCTGTTGATGGAGAACATGGTGGGCCCCATGATGGCGGGCATGATGGGCCCCATGATGGCGGGCATGATGGGCCCCATGATGGCGGGCATGATGGGCACCATGGTGGCGGGCATGGTGGTCATCATGGTGGAGGGCATGGTGGTCATCATGGTGGAGGGCATGGTGGTCATCATGGTGGTTTTGGGAAAAAGATGAAAGAAGAAATTCAAGTAGTGATATGCGATCCCGATAAAGCTGACGACGCAATGCTCACTGAATTGAAAAAATGTTATCCACATAAAGGTGGGCATGGTCACGGTGGTGGTCACGGTGGTGGTCGTGGCGGCAAACATGGCAATAGGATGAAAAAAGTAAACATATTTTATTAATTGGGTTTCATCTCATTAATTAATAATACATTTTAAGTTTAACGAAATTATGGAGACGTGTAAACAAAAATATCCAGATGAACTCACCAAGTTTACAAATGTGAAGGATCCTGAAAATCAAAAATCATTGCTATTTCATTGTAAATCTAAGTTATCCGCTGACTTTGGAGACTGCTTGAAAGAACAACGGAAAGCCATGAAAGGAGAAGGACATGAAGGTGGCGGACATGGACATGGTAAAGGTGGACATGGTAAGGGTGGACATGGAAAGGGCGGACATGGCAAAGGAGGTAAAGAAATCACCGATGAACAAAAGAAGAAAAGGGCAAACAAATTCAAAAAGATGGGGGTAATTTAATTAACTATATTAGAATTGATCTTTATAAATTTTTAATCTCAATTCACTCTACAGTGTTGTGCTAAGAAAGCGGTTAAAATTGATGCTCCAGAATGCAACGAGTGATTTATTAATTGATTTGTTTAAAATTTTGTGAACTATCAAATTTTATAATTTACTCCAAAAAAGTCTGTTTTTGTAACAAAAATTGATTTTAATTGTATTAATGCTATAATAAATGGATTGATTTTCATTGTTTTCAAATTTTCAATTTTTAATATTTATTCAAAGTTTCGCTTCAATTGATTTTAATGTTTTATCTATTGGTTGGAGACAACCAGGGATGCGCAAGGTCCGCGACGGCTAGGGGTGGGATATTTTGTTCGAAATGTTTAGGAGGGGTATAGGGGAGGGTAAAATGGCGATTTTGATTGTGGTTCAAATGAATGTATCCGGTTTCAATTGACATAAGCCTACTCTTCCAAGAGATATGTAATATCAGTTCAATTATTAATAACCTTACACATTTCGCATCGCCTCTAATACAAGATAGAGATATAAAACAATTTCAAAAATTAATAAAATCTAATAAAACTTTTGAGTACTACAAAGTTTTGGCTTATTTTTCTATTTGGAAACCCATGAAATTCTTCGCAAAGAGATGTCAAGATTTTAAAAATGAGAGCATTAGAACTTGATATTTGGCAAAACTGTGATCCATTCAAATTCTAAATCTTTACCCGAAAGTAAATTTAAAAAATTGAGAAAGGTATTGAAAAAATACTTAACAAATGTGCAAAAGGGCCATCACTTTTGAAATATGAAATAAATTTCAGAGAAAGTATTACACAGAAAAAGTATGGAAAATATTTTACGCAATTAAATGCTATCAAAACAAAACTCATTGAATAAAAATTACTCAATTCTTAAATTATTTGTTTTATTAAATCGACATTAACTCAGACCTCACGAGTGATATCACAATTTGATACATATTTAAACAGATTCTGTTCTTTTAAAAAATTAGTAGTAATTACAAAATAATAGATTTAATTTGTTTTTCAAAATGTGTTTCGCATTCAAATCATATATAAAAGGATTGAAATAATTGTGTTAATCATTGAGTGAATCGAATTTGAAAACATTGAAAATGAAAACTATTTTGTTTTTCGCCTTATATTTGACTCTGACTATTGTCTGCAGAGCAGAAGACGAAGCAGAAGGTGATAGTGCTGGTGGTTGCGGCCATGGTGGTGGTCATGGAGGTGGTCATGGTGGTTTTATGAAACAGATGAAAGAACAACATGAAAAAATTCAAGAAGTGATATGCGATCCCGCAAAAGCTGACGACGCAATGCTCACTGAATTGAGAAACTGTTATCAACATAAAGATGAGCATGGTGATGGTGGCAAACACGGCGATCATATCAAAAAAGTAAACACATTTTATTAATTGGCTTTAATCTCATTATTTGATAACTCTTTTTAAGTTTAACGAAATAATGGAGTCATGTAAACAAAAATATCCAGATGAAATCACCAAGTTTACAAATGTGAAGGCTCCTGAAAATCAAAAAGCATTGCTATTTCATTGTAAATCTAAGTTATCCGAAGACTTTAAAACCTGTTTGAAAGAACAATGGAAAGCCTTGAAAGGAGAAGGACATGGAGGTGGACATGGAGGAGGCAAAGGTGGACATGGAGGTAAACAATTCACCGATGAACAAAAGAAGCAATGGGCTGATAAATTCAAAAAGATGGGGGTAATTTAATTAACAATATTAGATTTGATCTTTATTAATTTGAATTCTCAATTCACTCTACAGTGTTGTGCTAAGAAAGCGGTTAAAATTGATGCCACAGATTGTGACTAATCATCTGTTAATTAGTTTGTTTTAAATTATGTCTATTTATTTGCAAAATATTTGACCTTTCTAATTTTATCATTTATTCCAACAAAAGTCAGTACTCAAAACTGATTTTAATTTTATTAATGCTATAATAAATGGATTGATTTTCAATGTTTACTATTTTTATAATTTATTCAAAATTTCGTTTCAATTGATTTTAGTTTTTAATTTAATTCCTATCTATTGGTTGGACGCAACCAATTGTTTTAATGCAAATTAATCAGAATCGACTGCCAGTCCGGTCATCATTTATAATGGAAACACTATTTTATTGAAGATTTATCTAAATCTGTAATATTTAAATATAATCCAAATTTCAAACTTATTTGTTTGTTTGTTTAAAACGCTTATAATAAATCCTAAATCACATGAATCTGGTCCTGAGTCAGGTGCTGTGCAAAACAAGATTTAAAATATATTTCAAAATCCAAACAAGAATTTAAACGCTTAATTTCAAACTTAAATGGAGTGTCATTTGTTTCAATAGATACCAGTTATTAGTCAGATATATAAAAGTAATTTTAAATTTATTAAAAATGTCACAAATTTATAGTAAGAACTCATTCGATAGATTTGGTGACGATTTATGTGAACTAATATTAAGTTTTTTAGATTTTGATAAAAAAGTTGAGTTCGAGTGTGTGTCCAAACAATGGAAGCGAACTATCTATCAAAAACAAAATCAGTTGGTATTTATTATCGATGACATCTCTATCGTCAGAATATTTATCAAAAACCCTAAAAGAATAGAAATTAAAGACTTGAGTGTATTATTAAGTAAATGTCTTAAAATCACCTCTTTTACAATAAAAGTATCAAGGTTTGATATGTTATCGAATGGCAATTATTTAAAAGAAGTTTTTCAATTGATTTGCAAACTCTGTCCTAAAATTACTTCACTTAATATTCCATTTTTTTTGTTCACCGAAGAAGATATCAGAAAATTGTTTAATACTTTTGGATTAAATTTAAAGACATTTAATTTGGAATATAAATCAAATTTTGAGACAATTTATCTCAAATCAATGGTAAACTTAAAAAGATTAAATCTTGAAAATACCGATTTTATTAATTTATTATCTGAACACCAATCAAAATGTGTAGTTAATAATCTGACACATTTTGCTCTACCAATATTAGAAGACCAAGATCAACAATTAATTAAAAACCTATTCGATTGCAATAAAACTCTTGTTTACATCAAATTAACTGCAAATAATCTTAATTTGAAAACTCATGACATAATTCTGAATAAATTGTTAAAACAAACTGAATTGAGAGCACTGGAACTGATAAAATTCAATTGTAATTATTCAGAAAATGTTTATAGATCATTTGAAAATTTAGGAAAAAATTGTCCACATTTGAAAAAACTAATTATAAAGGAATTCCAGGACAATACTAATAACAAACAAATATCATGTCATAAATTATTCGAAACATTTCAATACTTTACAAAATTAATTCATTTAACAATTGTATTAACCCTTTGGTGTAATGATCCCAAAGACATCAGTGGAATGACAGGTCAATCACTTGTTAATTGTCATAACTTGAGAAGTTTAACACTTTTAATGCCTGGTTTAAATGATTACTTTTTCATCAGTTTTGATAAATTTGTTTCGAAACTCAATTATTTGAAAATAAGTGGAACCGATATAACAAACGTCACATTTGATCAGATCTCAAGACTGACAAAACTACGATTCATTGAAATTCGAGGACTTTTGTCCAAAAAAGTTACTCAAAAAATATGTGAGAAAAAGATTGAAAAATTATTTAAGGACTGTCCAAAACTTCAATCAATTTGTTTGAGCCAAGAAATAGATACCATTGAATATATCAAATCAAAGGACGATATTATCGAAAAGAGATACAGAAAAACTAAATAGCTTACAAAATTATTAAATACCTAATTTTTAACAACAAAAAGTTATACAACTTTTCATCTATAAGTAAAATGAATGTCAACCGCAAACTTATTTACTTATAGATGAGTTTGCTTATCAAACCGATACTCAATTTTAATTTATTCAAAATATTTTTAATTTAGTTTTTAACGTCAAATTTATTTCATAATCGGTTGATATTTTAATCTATTATTTAACACATTTTTAAAAGACTTAATTCAAATTTTAAAATAATTGTTTGAAAATATTGTTAAAAATATGGTTCAATAAAATATTTGTTTAATATTAAAAAATTATTTACTTATAAATCAATAATTATTATATTTTTCGATTACATGAGTTGGAAAACTTTTACTTATAAATGATTTTTACTAATAAATGATTTACTTATATTTGAGTGCCTTAACATTTCACCCTCCATATGAGATGCCGATCCATTGGTTTTCATTAGCTTATAACCAGAGCCAGGTAAAAATATTCAAACAGCTTGAGTAAACTTGATAAATAAAAAAAATACCCTTACTTAACTTATTAAGATATATTTAAAATAAATTTGTACATGATCTTTCTCTACATTCAATATGGACAAGTTGCTATCAAAACTTGCTCTTTGTCCTGTACTCTTATACAGTAACTTATCTTACTTTAGGTTGAGATAAGTTGTGTATAATTTTATATAAACTCAATTTTAAAATTATTATCAATAAATCAATTTTAAAAATTTGGGCTTATATTCAAACAATAAACAAGAATAACCTAAAGTTCAACATTTTTGATCAGTTCCAGGAAAACATTTTGATAAACAATTTCAGTAAAATCAATACTTTAAAATTGAAAACAAAGCTTTAATCTTAAGCACTGTTTAAACTTCACCAGTGATTACTTTAGGTAGAGTTTAATGAACTGAATAAGTATTTAAAATAACAATAATTTTCAAAAACTCGTTATAATAAAAGTGAAATTTAAAGCGTGAATATCATAACTATTATAAACTTTGAAAGTTATATTCAAATAATAATAAATTAATAAAATGTCTAAAATTTATAGCAAAGACTCATTCGATAGATTTGGTGATGATTTGTGTGAAGAAATAATAAGTTTTTTAGATTTTGATCAAAAAGTTTTATATGAATGTGTGTCCAAACAGTGGAAGCGAACTATTTATCAAAAACAGCACAAATTGGAAATAATATTCGACGACGAGTTCAGAGTCAGAATATTCAATAAAAACTCCAAAAGAATTTCTAACACTAAATATAAGAAACGGTTCACAATATTAATGGAAAAGTGTCCTAATATTAGACATCTTTCAATACAAACAATTGGTGTCAATCTATATCTTTCAAGTATACGATACGACTTTTGGACAAACCATTGTATGTCAATACTTTTGCGTCTTATTTACAATGACTGTCCTAATATCACATCAATTGATATCCCGTTAACTCTTATTTGTAAAGAAAATATGGAAAAATTGATTAATACTTTTGGACCGAATATAAAGTCACTTAATTTACAACATTTTACACACAATAATAAACATATAAATTTTGGCTTCAAATTAATGCCAAATATAAATAGATTATATTTTTGTGAAATTGATTTGAGCCAACTCTTCCAAGAGGGATGTAATATTGGTTCAATTATTAATAACCTTACACATTTCGCATCGCCTTTAATACAAGATAGAGACATAAAACAATTTCAAGATTTAATAAAATGTAATAAATCTTTTGAATACTTCAAAGTTTTGGCCTATTTTTTCGATTTGGAAACCCATGAAATTCTTCTCAAAGAGATGTCAAAATTAAAAAAATTGAGAGCATTAGAACTTGATATTTTACGAGTAAAAGGAGCTGTATATTCAGTAAAGATCTACAAATTATATGAAACTATAGGTAAAAAATGCCAGAATTTGACAAAACTTACGATTAAAGAGGAAATACCCGAACCGTCGTTTCGCAAACATTTATTCAATATTTTCAAATATTTTCCAAAATTGATTGACTTAAATATTAATCATTATATCCGTCCCAAACACCCGCCACAAGACTTTTATATTGATAATGAAGTATCTTGTCAAACTCTGTCTTATTGTCAAAATCTGAGACATTTGACACTAGAATTACCTGGATTAAATGATGTCTTCTTTTTTGAGTGCGACAAATATTTATCAAAATTAAATACTTTGACAGTATATGAATCAAATCTAACAGTTGTCTCAATCGAATGGATCTCAAGACTAACAGACCTGCGATCGATTAAAATAGAGAATAAGTCTTTAGAGGCAAAATTGGACCAAAACTCTATTCAAAAATTATTCAACACATCTTTAAAACTTAATTCCTTTTATTTGAAATATGTAAGGAGTGTCGAGTATTATTTCAATGGAAAGGGCGGTAAAATTGAGAAAAAATGCCGCGATTATATCTATAGAGATAGACATTTAAATTTTTTATTCGATTAATATTTGATTTACTCTTTTATATTGTGTTTATAATTGTTTTTAAATAAATTTTTTCAGAAATAAATATTTTATTCTAAATTAAAAATAAGTTATTTACCCAGATTAAATGTTCGGTTCTTAAATAATTGTGTTTATTTCATGTGTTAAATATAACCGAAGTTTTATTGGATTGAATCTGAAGACAAAACTGTGAACCAAATCCTAAATCTTTACCCGAAAAGAGATAAAAAATATTAATAAATGTATTGAACAAAATTCTCAATAACTGTTCAAAAGGGCCATCACTTTATTTGAGATATGAAATAAATATTATTAATTATATTATACATAAAAAGTATGGAAATTATTTTCAAAAACAACCACAGTTAAGAGGAATAATCAAGATCAAACATACGATAACATATAAACAAAGTGACTGAGTAGTCTCAGTTTGGGAAAGTTAAATAAAATTAATTAATATTTTGATTGCAAATATGGTTATATATTTGTTTAGTTTCACACATTATTTAAACAAATTAATTGTAATAATTGTGTCAATCATTGAGATTCAGTGAAAATCATTGAAAATGAAAAGTATTTTATTTCTCAATTTGTTTTTGACTCTAGGTATTGTCAGTAAAGCACAAAATAAACCGGATACAACTGAAGGAGCCAGCAATAAAAAAGAAGGGCTTGACCAATTAATAGAGGATCTGCTAGAAGGCGGTGTTATGAAAGAAGAATGGACAAAAATAACAACCGTATTATGTGATCCCCTAAAGGTTGACGACTCTATGATCACTGCTATGAATGAATGTCTTCCGAAAAAGGGTGGAAAACTCGGAAAATATTTGGTCAGATAATCTAATTTAATATCAGATAATAATTTAAATTGAGCAAGTATCAATTTAAACATATATTTTAACCGAATATTTGATCAAACTTATACAGATAACACAATTGACAAATAAAATATATGATAAGTGCGGTAAACAAAATGAAGGCGATGTCATTGAATTTACGAAAGTAACGAATGCCGACAACAAAAAACAACTGATGCTTAGGTGTAGCAAAAAGACGAAGACTTGTCTAAAGGATGAATTGAAAGCCAAATCGGATAAACTTCGAGATAGCTTTCGTAAAGTAAAACCTAAAAGTAAAGAAGTCAATGATAAAGATGTAAAATTTCAATTTAATGGTCAAAAAATGAAGAAAAAATTGTCAGATAAAGTGAAAAATCTGACGGTAATCTTAATATCAATATTTTAATTAACTTGCATTAATTTAGCTTCTTAATACACTTTACAGACTTGTTTGAGAAAAGCTGTTAAACTTGAATGACCATCCATTGGAAATTTTATCAGTTTTCAACCTGTTCAAATTTAACCATTTTATCAACCATTTCCAAAAAAAATATATATTAAAACATATTTTAATATTAATACTATTAAATTGATCACATTTTATTCAAGACTAATAATAAATAGTTAATAGGGATTTAATTATTTACTTTGACTTATTCAATTGTTAAGATCTGCGAATTTATCCCTGCAATTATTAAGTACCTGTATTAAGTAAAATGTTCTTTCATATTTGTTTAATTTAATTCAAACTCATTTAAAATTTATTTATAAAATTCAATATTATTTGCAAACTTAACTATTTCATTTTTCTCATAATTGTTTCGAAAAACAAATGATAACATTTTGTTTTGTTTATTCAAATTATTTTCAAATAAATTAGTTTTTATTGTAATTATTTTCCGCAATTCTATATAAAAATAGAATAACTCTAACGACGGGTTTCAGTCAACAACTTTTTGTTGGAAGTCTAATGAAATTTAGACAAAGTTTTTATTGAATTTGTTTTCATATTTTCTGCTGAATTTTGCACACAATTTATGTTTGGATTCAATAATCAGTTTATCTACTCTTTGAATATGTCTTTTGTCATACAACTGATCAAATGTTAGACAGATGTCAACAGATTTCAGAATCGACGGACTTTTTATTTTAAAATCAAATTGCTTTGAAGTATTCATTGGGTTTTTTAGATTGACTTTTATTTGAATTTGATTTTTGATCGCTAAGTTTTTAATTTAAAAATAAAATATTTTCATTTTTATAAATTATTTTACTCTTATTTGAAAAATTCAGTTTTAGAGTCAGTTTTGACTTTTTTTCTTTGAGGAACAGTTTGTGAACACTTAATGAAAAAAATTGCAAACAAATTGACTCCAGTAGTCGCTGTTTGCGAACCGAATTAATTAATGATTGATTGCAAATATGGTTGTATTTAATGAAATTCAGACAATATATAAACAAAATAATTGTGTCAAACATTGATTTAATATCACAACAAAAACATTGAAAATGAAAAGTATTTTATTTCTCACATTATTTTTGACTCTCAGTGTTGTCTGTAAACCAGAAGTTGAAAACAATACGGAGTCACCACAAAAAGCAAGTAATAAGAATCTAAAACAAGGAGCAAGCAAAAAAGCTCAAATAGAAGCTAGCAATAAGAATCTAAAAGGTGGAGCAAACAATAAAGAACAAAAAGAAGCTAGCAATAAGAATTTGAAAGAAGGAGCAAATAATAAAGATCAAAAAGAAGCTAGCAATAAGAATTTGAAAGAAGGAGCAAACAATAAAGATCACAAAGAAGCTAGCAATGAGGATCAACAAGATGAAGCAAACGATAAGAATCTCAAAGAAGGAGCAGGAAATATAGATCAAGAAGAAGGAGCGAGTGATAAGATTCTAAAAGAAGGAGCAAGCAATATTGATCAAGAAGAAGGAGCGAGCGATAAAATTCTAAAAGAAGGAGCAAGCAATATTGATCAAGAAGAAGGAGCGAGCGATAAAATTCTAAAAGTTGGAACAGGCAATAGTGATCAAGAAGAAGGAGCGAGCGATAAAATTTTAAAAGAAGGAGCAACTAATAGTGAAGAAGGAGCGAGCAATAAAGATCTACAAGAACTGACTGGAAGTGAACAAATATTAGCGGATCTATTAGAAGGTGGTATTATGAAAGAAGAATGGTCACAAATAAAAGCGGTATTATGCGATCCCAAACAGTGTGACGACACAATGATTGAAGCAATGAATAAATGTGTTCCACACAAAACTGGTCTTGGAAAATATTTAGTAAGCAAATGTCAATCTAATTAGAGCTAGCATCAATTTAACCTGATATTTGTCACTTATAAAGGTCTCGCAGTTCACAAATAAAATCTACGAAAATTGTGGTAAAATTAATGAAAACGATATCAAAGACTTTACATTTGTTGCGAAACAGGAAAATAAAAAAGATTTGATGTTTAGGTGTAGCGAACAGATGAAGATCTGTGTAAAGGATATGTGGAGAACCAAAAAGGATGAACTCCAGGCCAAAACAGGTAAATTTAGTGATAAACTAAGAAATGTTAACTTACTAATAGTTGTATAGGCATTAAGGAGGTTAAACTTCTAGTAAATAACGACCTGACTAAAAAATTGGCAAATAAAATGAAAAAGACCAAGCTAACGGTAACCCTATTAAAAATATTAGAATAATTAATCATTAAGCTATTTGTCTTGCTTATTCACTTTATTTACAGGTTTGTTTGAGGAAGGCTGTTAAACTGGATAAATGACCATTCATTAGTCCAAGAGAATTGTTTTAAAGTTAACTATTTTATCAAATATTTCCAAAAATATTATTCTGTAATACAATAAATTAATGAGCTTTTAATTCATTAATAAATAGACTGAATCCTTTGTTAACTAAACATGCCGGACCCAAACATTTTGTTCAGTTACGGGGGTTTTCAGATAGTAGAGGCATTGAAAATACTTTTTAAAAATCAATAATACTAGAAATCAGACATGGGCAAAATCGAGCTCGACAGGGGGTCTAGGAGGGGGTATTTTGAAAATTTCTCCAGCTAGGGGAGTATGGCTAAGGGGGTATTTTCAAAATTTTTCCTGATAGGGGATATAATGTCTATACCCCCTTGCCCATATCTGCTAGAAATAATGTGTAGAAAAGAACAGGACTATAACAACCAAACCTTTCTTCGTATTCGATAAATTCATTAACATTCATGAGATTTTCGTTGATTTTAATTGAGTTTGTGTTCAATCAGTCAATCCTTTAGATTCCAAATTATTTTTTAAAAATTGTTGAGATCAGAGGTTTTATTTGATATAAAATTCAATAATTTTTTAATAAATTGTCTTCATTTCAGAGTAGACTCTGCTTTCAGATATAAAGGATTTTGTACAATGGGTTTCTATGAGAGTGATTTCGGGTCTTAAAAATTGTCCACATGGTAGAGGATTTTAGTTATTAGAGGATTCAGTGTAGTTGATAAATGGGTTACTTTGGCTTATTGTCAAAATTTGAGACATTTGACACTTCAATTACCTGGATTAAATAATATGTTTTTTCATATCTTATTTAATTTAATTCAATTTAAATAAAATTTATTTATAATTAATTTATTTTTAAAAAATCTTAAAAACATTTATTCTGTTCTTTTGAATTAAAAATGAAATAAAATTAAGACTTGTTTTGTGCAAAAAATTAATAATAAATTCATTTATCAAAAAGCAATAGAATTAGATTTAAGGCAAATATTTTGAAAATCAATTTCTATAAGATTAGAGTCAAAATCAAAGCCTTAAATCATATGAACTGATAGACAGCTGTATTTGTTTAGAACTTTAGATTAACTCTATTTAAAGGTATTTAAACAAATCAAATATCTTAATTCAAAACCAGTTTTGAAATATGAGAGAAATGTGTGATATTCTCATAAATATTAAGCAAATAATTTTCA
>JAQGBR010000477.1:0-12903 GCA_034698525.1 Achipteria nitens | reverse complement strand
CTCTAAAATCAGAAAATCTTCTGTTTTTGCTATTCATTAGTCATTACATACTTTACATACAATTCACTGAAACCATTGAAACCAAACAATAATTTGTTTTAATATATATTTTGGTTTAAAAAATAATAATCAAAAACTATGCGATGAAGGGATGACTCGAATGATTGGTGTGTTTTGTGTCTTGTCTTCACTGTCTTCTAAGAGGAATACTTTATGGCCAACGGCTGTCGAAGACTTATCGAAGACGTGGGACTCGAGTTGTTCTGAGATGACTGACATATCGACTGCGGATGTGATTCGAGCGCCAGTTGTAAGTCAAAGATATAATCGATTACATACTGAATGATCTCCAATTTGGTTAACTTCTTATTGCGAGGAATATTTGGAACCAATTCTTTTAGTTTTGCTAAAAGAGATTGCATTTCATCGTTGGATACATTGCTATCCATTTTGTGACCCGTCGTTGACTTCTTTACTCTATTGGTTGATATACTCTTCGCGGGCGGAAAACCATTGGATTCAACCGAAGAATTACTCGACTCATCCCTTGGAGTCATATCTTTGTTACAAATTTTAGTCATTTTTTAGTTTAAATAATCGTTGAGTTTAAGTATATATCCGTTTAGTTGTGGCCACGAATTAAGTATCGATTTGACACAGATTTCAAATGCAGTCAAATATGGCTAAACTCTAGTTATGCTGTTCTCAGAGCCACAGCTATGATATCCAAACAGTAAATATTCAATGGATTGCAAGCACTTCATACAAACGAAAGAACAGCACAGATATCGTGTCCTGACTTCACAGTTATTTGATTTTTGCTACGCATTGGCATTAGTTTTATATACCATTAGCTGAAGAGGGCGAACACCTCACCACCAATGAGGATGTGCCCAATTAGACACCAACTCTTACCCTCAACCCAACACTACTCTCCACTGCTAAGGGTTTTGGGTTCGCTTTCGGTTTAATACTATAAAACTTTTTATTATTTATTTATTTAATTATTAATTAATAGTTTTTTGCTTTTAATTCATTTTTTTATTTTTAATAAAATTTTATTTCATTTTTAAATATTTTGAAACTTAAAAATTCTATTTTAATAAATTAAAGTCAAATTAAAAATAATTTCCAACATAACCAAGATACTTTTAGATACTTTTAGATACTTTACAGATATTCTAAATTACTTTTTAGTGTTTTTTAAAAATTTTATTTGAATTTTAAATGATTTAAATGAATATTTAATGATAAGTGGGACAGAAGTGCGGGTTTGGGTTGAGATTGGCGTCTAATGGCATCTGCTTACGATTGGTTAGCCATGGGAATAGTCAGCAGATGGGCTGACTCTAAGGCCTGAGTGTGTGCTTCGGTCGCATCTGACAAGAATGCAAAGAGTGTGGGAAACAAAACACTGATTGAGAAACTGCAGGTGTCTGTAGGGGTGAACAAACTATGGGGGAAACTGTGTCTCCACAAAGTCTGCACCACACCTGTGCTTGTATTTTATCGCAGAGCACAGCCATAGCAGAGCCAAAGCGCCAATACTTAAACTTAGACTCACTTACTATTACTACGACTACTCTAAGACTAAGTCATACTATAAATAAGTGAATTCATTGGCGTCTCTTCTCAACTGAGAAGCGCTCAGCCATCAGTTCAGGCAATAGAGGTTTGCAGAGAACAGGTGCACATCAGACTTGGAGTCTCCACCAGAGTTTGTCTTAAAGGCTATGCAATGTTGAGAATCTTAGTCTATGAGCACCTGGTTTTGCATTGCTTTACATGGGTTTCACCCATTGGTCTGACTCTCACTATAATTCTCATTATTGTGTTGGAGTCATAGAGTCTCAAATACACCTGTGCTTCAGTGCTGACAGTCTTCACTTTTGGTTCTGATCACTGACTGCAGCCAAAAATCAAAAGAGGAGCCGAATATCGGCCGAACCTCACATTCCCAGTCTTAGTGTCTCTGCCATAACAAACATAACCACTGATTGTCTGCACATAAATCTCAGCAAAACTTTTGTGCGATATTTTCAGTTTTGTTTTACTTTTATAAAAGTCATCAGTTTTTGAGCACACCTTTGGCTAAAACGTTAAATACTGCATACCTGTGCTATCAGTACTGGTTTATGTGACATTCAATTAGTATAATCGCTATAATAGCCGACAGGTGTGGCCGGAAATAATGACTTCGGAGTAAAAAGTTTCACACAAATAGAGTACAAAATAGGAAACACCACTCAAATGGTTTAAACATTGTTTTAAATAAAATAAACCAAAGAATAGATTTGTTATTAAATTATTAATTATTAGACAATTTATTTATAATTCAATTTAATCAAAAAATCCCTTTCCGTTCGGATACTCTGCCATAAAAATATGTTATTATAATACAAATAGTTGTCAGAAGTGTTTCTTTAAATTCAAATTTAATTATAAGACATATAAGACTAGTTAGTAATGAAAACCTAATGACTCGCTCTTTAGTTATAGTTATAAATGTTTTACAATTATTTATACTTTTATTTTAATGTATTTTATAATTTTATATCACTTTTTAAAAAATCATTAATTTTTTCGTTTATATTAAAAAAATAGCTGTAATTATAGTCAAACTTATAGTTTGTTTAGTGTTTTGGAAATTTAAAAACATTTTAAATATTATTTTTAAAATCAATGCATTTCTATCCTAATATGTGTTAAAACAAAATAAAGTAAATTCTCTTATATTTTAAAAACAAATTTTATGAGATTTTATGTGTTATTTAAAAAAACAATGTTTTAATGTTTTAATATAAAAAAGTCTAATAAATGTGTTAATAGTTATTATTGACTGACATTTAGTTTTATAAAATCAATTTTTAGACAAATTCTTTTGAATTTTCATTAAAAAATGTATTCAATTATTAATGTTTTCTCCAAAAATAAAGCGATTATTAAGTAGTTATTAGTGTTGTTATCAATTAATTGGAGTTTAAATCAATTTTCTAATTATTTTCACTCAAAAATTGTTAAGAATTTGCATTAATTTGTTTTTTATAAATTTTTTGGCGATTGGATTGAATTCTCAATTATTTTAACGAATCATTAATTGAATTCAAATGGTTTTATACATTAGTTGAGGGAATGTTAGCGAAGATTCAAAATTGGAGACCAAATCATAATTAATTGACCGCTGAATTGATGGCTCACTTCCATCGCTCTCGCGTTCCATTCGTTCCGTTAGTTCGCGATTGAGTTCCGAAACTGAGTTTAGATCGAGTGATAGAAGTGGTTCTTCGCTGTTGATATCCCTCCAGACTTTCAACAGACATATCACTGGAGGCTCTGCTCGCGGGACGACTCGATTGACGACTTCCGGGCGTTGAGTTCGGTTTACTGCCAGCTATTTGTGTGACAATCAATCAATAAATAACTAAATATTAATTTCAAAATAAAAAACTCTTACATCCAATGGTTAGACGACTGCGCGGCCGACCTTTTGAAGCACCGGAGCTGTCGTGTTGGTCACTAAAACTATAATCGCTCGTAGAATTTCCATAGCGATAGTGGTGCTGATGAGCCATAGGAACAGAACGTTCGCTCTTTTCTCGGATCTGAATAATAGAAATATTTATCAATAATTTGTCTAAAATTCAGTCATTTATAGAGATATAAAAAAAGGGAAAGTTTTGAAAAATGGATCGGAAAATACCAAAACAATATTCAGAGAATTTACCCAAAGTTGTAGAGGAATAGGTATACGCGATGAGATATCAGAGGGCAGAGGTCGGTATGACGTACCCAACTCAGGACATGCCTGAACCGGCAGACACTGACAAATACCCATTCGGATCAAACAGTCTTATAATTTCATGTAATGTAAAGTTTGTTAGAGAATAGAGATATTAGTCTTCAAAAAGAATTCAAAATTTCTTTTTTTAATTTCTAAAAGTTATTGTATTATCAGTTCTAAGGGTTTGGGTTTACATTACATTCAATACATTCATAACGAATGCAAAGCAAAAGCAAAGAAATTAAAAGAACGGAAATAAAGTTTTAAACAATAGACGCGACCCTTCTTTTAATACAGACCTTAGTTATGGGACCCGTAGTCGAAATGGTTCCGTCGGACTTAATCGGAGATTTAGATTTGAAAGGAGTCATCGACTGACTGACCCCATCGGCCAAAATAAACTGTTCCCTCAGTTCGACATTTGTTCGTCCCTTTGCTATAAGCGAGCAATAAATCAAACAAAACATGCATTCAATTCATGCGTAAAACAAAATGCAATTCAATCGCAAATAAAATTAATTTTGAAAATCAATTAATTAGTATTGAATTCAAAATAACAAAATCGCGACAAATATTTGCAACAAATTTTGGAATTACTTAATATACTGATTGTTAGAACATAGAGAAAAGGATGGTTACCTCTGCACGGGTCGTTCTTAATCAAGAACTCGTCGAGTGATACCCATCCGCCGCCGACTCTCACCATAACAGTACTGCGAAGAATACGAACTAAACGTAGTTTTTGTGATTCACCGAACTATTCATCCAATTATTAAAAACATTTCAAAATCAATAAATCGAGAGATTAAGTAAAGACTGACCCGATATCTGCCCTCTCCTACTTGGAAGACCTTATACCTGACCAAACAGGTACATTTCGACACTTGTCTCTGCACTTCGTCCTGAATTATCTCAGCCTCAGTCTTGGGTTGGTCTCTGTCGGGCCTCAAAGTATCCAAATATTCCTTTTGGTCGATATATCCGTCATTATTCCTGTCGAAGATGTCGGCCACTCTATCCATTTCCAGACGACTGGTCGGGAATTTCGAGGCCAGAAATCCTTCGATGAATTCAGATTTGGTAACCTTTCCGTCGTTATCGGTGTCTATCTTTCTAAAGAAGTCCATAATTCGGGCCTTTTTGTTGTTCATCCATCCGAGGAATCTTCGGCGCCACTCATCGAAATCAAAGTTTCGCATTCGATCCAACTCTCGGTTGTAATTAAGTTTGTCCTGAAGTCGTTTCATCCGATCCATAGCCAACTTCCAGACAACTCTCCACTTCTCGAGCAGTTCGCGAGCGCGCGGGTGTTTGATCTCTGGCTCGACGTGACCTCTGGTCGGTGTCGAAGTTCGAGGCGGTAGTCCTCGAGTGCGACCCTTTTCTATGCTTTTAGTGATCTGTTCTCTTGTGGTTCGTTTGGTAGAGAAGGCTTTCGCCACTTTCTCGACGTCGGGTTCTCTTCTGATCATATCATCAATAAATCTCTGGTGTTCTTCAATAAGCCTTTCGAGAGACAGCACGTCGTCGGGAAGTGGTAGGGCTTCGGCCGCAAGTAGTGAAGCCTCGGCGCCGATGAGCCACGCGAGCAGTTCCTCCAACAGATCCATAATGTTTCGCAAAGACCTTAAGTGGTCCTGAAGTCTCTGTTCTCTCTGTTGAGCCCAAGCGGACACTTCCTCCCAACGCGACTGAATTATTGTAATCCAGTGTCGGATAACAGGAGTGGCGTCTGGATGACACTTCTGGAGGATCTCCTGCGCCAATGAAATGGTTGAGTCCTTATTCTTCTCCTGTGAAGACATTTCTCTCATAAACCTCTCGTGTTCTGCGATCTGTTGTCGAGTCGTTGCTTCGTCTTCAGGCAGAGGACCGGCAAATCTGAGTTTCATCTCTGCGTCGGACAGCCATTCCAATAGCATATGAACTGATTTATGCAACTGTTCTGCCTGTTTGAGGGCGTCCTCTAATTTCTTCTGTTTTTGTTCACTGAGTCGCGAGACTTCATCCCATTTGTTGTCCAAAATATTCATCTGTTCCTTAATATGTCGCGAGTCTTCAGCCGTTGCCGTTTGCAACAAATCGCTCGCAGTTTTGCGAACGGACTGTAAGTTTTTGGCGCGACTTTTGAAGTCTTCCTGAAAAGCCTTGTGCTGATCGACTAATGCTGTGACTGTGTCCAGATCTCCATAGACTGGCAGATCGATAGCCAGTTCTCTCTTTGCTTTATCCAACCAAT
Organism: Achipteria nitens; assembly: GCA_034698525.1. Classification (NCBI taxonomy): domain Eukaryota; kingdom Metazoa; phylum Arthropoda; class Arachnida; order Sarcoptiformes; family Achipteriidae; genus Achipteria; species Achipteria nitens. Next base: position 6,883 of record JAQGBR010000477.1, on the reverse strand, counting down.
CGATGAGTGCCTGAATGGCATCTTTAAATTGACCGGAATAGAGGAGAGCCTCTTCCAGTTTGCGCTGTCTGTCCACTGATTTATTGCAAACAGAATTCCATTTATTTTTCAGTTCGTCTAACATTTCCTGAAGGATAGAAATATCAGGTTTGGGTGCCTTCTCTTTGAGTGTTCGCCCCATTTTGATAGTGGAGTCATAGATAGACTGTTTGGCGCCTAACGATCTCTGGAACTCTTTGTGTCGCGAAAGCATTTGTTTAATGAATTCGGGATTATTACCCATTTGTTGGATCGAATCCAATGTCTTCTCTGCGTCGTCGAGCCATGAGATGAGGTCACTCCACGCGTCGTTGAATTCTTTGGCTTCTTTGTAGCCGTGATCCAGAGCTCGGGTTCTCTCAGCAGCTTTGGATACAACCCGTTCCCATCTGTGCTGAACACTCACTAATAGATTCTTAATGAGTATAACGTCTTGTTTTTGGCTGAAGTATTTGAGATGAGTTCCCTTTTTGTCGAGATTAAGCATTGTCTCCCTGTGAGCGCCGATGTCTTTCTGGAAGTGTTTGTGTTCTTCGATTTGCTGTAAGACATTATCGACGACACGACTCACGGGCTGTAAATTTGATAAATACTTTTCAGAAGATGTGAGCCAATCAACGAATTCTTGGAGCGCTTCGTGGAATTCGGTGGCCTCTCTCAGAGCTATTTCCAGTTTTATCTTTCGATCGTTCGCTCGACTCAACACATTCTCCCACCGCTGACGAAGTGTTTTAAGATTGTGCTGAAGATTAGTGGCCGCGCCTTCTGTCGAACGTCTCAAATACTCCTCTCCCTGTTTGAGAACAGATTCAACTTTGGAACGGGCGGACTCTAACTCAGCAAACAGTTCCATAAATCTGTTGAGCTGTTCTCTGGCCGTTTCGGGAAGACCTCCGACGGGTTTGGATGAGGAGAGCTGTTGGTCGACATCATTCAACCAAATCAAGAGATCCTGAATTTCTTGATTGAAAGACTGGGCCTCTTTGAGCGCTGCCTCTAATTCTCGCTGTCGTTGATGTGCTTTATCTAAGAGTTGTTCCCAACGAGAGTTCAGATCATTGAGTTTTGTTTGTGTAGTTCTGGCGCTTTCGGTTCCCCTCTCGGAAGCCATCATTTGTTTGCCGGCGATGTTAAGAGTGTCGAGACTCGTCTGATGCGCGTGAATGTCATTCATCAGTACCTTATGTTTAGCCAATTCTACTTCAATGACTGGCGGATCCCCAAAAACGGGACGCATATCATCCAGAGTTCGTTCAGTCTTAGTAATCCAGGACAGGAACTCATTGAGGGCGTGTTGGAACTGACCCAAACGCAACAACGCGTTGTCTAAATCTGTTTGTCTGTCGACAATATTCTTCAAGAGATCATCCCATCGACGGTTGATCTCTTCGACGGGTCCTCTAATAGACCTAGCTTGGTTTGGCGACACGTCTTCTAGTAGTTCGTGTGCCTGTCTGTTGAGGGCTTCTATTTCAACCATATGGGGGTTCACTTCGTTTTGGAATTCTTTGAGTTCACGGATCTGTCTCTTAACGGCGTCGATATCGGCTGCGATGGGACCCAAACCATCGAACTTTCGTTTAGCGTTTTCTAAGAATTCCATCAGATTTTTAAGCATTTCGTGGAAATTCATAGCCTTTTCCATCGCATCGATCAGATTCTGTTCTCGTTTGGCATACAAAGAGGTCACGTTATCCCAAGCGTTGTCCAAATCTTCGATGTGTTTCTTAACCTCTGGTTTGTCGGGTTCTCCGCACAACTGCATGAGGTTTCTACCGGTCTGTTTGGTTCGTTCGACTTCTGGTTTTGTCTGATCCATATCGTGCTTAATGTCCTTCAATTGATTTTGTTGTTCTTTAATCTGATTGGGTTCGGTTGCCGGCGGTTCCTGATTATTGAGAGTGTCCTGTAGTTCACGAATAGCTTTCATAACATTATTTAATTCATTCCAGAATTTTTCGGCCACTTTTAGGGCGTCATCTAAAGAACGGCCTCTATTTTTAGAGTTCTTCTGGACCTCATCCCACAAATCATTCAATTTATTTAACTTATTCTTAATGTCTTTAATGGCCGGTTCGTCACTCTTTCCGGCTTTGTTTATAACATCTCTGGCGGCAGCTTTGATGGCGTCGACAGCAGAGGCTCTCTTATCTAAATCGTTAATTATAGCGTTGTTGTCAATAATCTGTTCTTGGATTCTGTCGGGATGTGCAGCGATAGGTTCGGCGTTTCTTAACTGATCGGCCGTATTATTCAATGCATTCAACATTCCATCCAATTTATCCACAAATTGAGAGGTGGCCTGAAGTGCGGCCTCCAATGCGTTCTGTTGTTCTCTCAACATATTTCTCAATCGATTGTATCGATCGTTATCACTATCGATAAGTTTCTGGACCTGTCGGGCGTCCTCTTCGAAGATTAAACGCATTAATGCGGCGCCGGTTTTGTTGAGTTTATCGACAAGAGGTTTGTGTTCGGCCACTGATTGGAGCAGAGATTTTGTCGCCTCCTGTTGTCGTCTGATTTGTGGCGCGTGTATCGCAGGCTTACCCAACATCTGTGCCTCAGACTCGGCCTCATCTAAGAATTGAGTCAACTCTGAATGGGCTTCAAAGAAGTGTTCAGCCAATGGTAAGGCCTGTTCTAAAGCATTGAGTCTGTCTCTACATAACTGGGAGACATGATTTGCCAGTTCTTTGAGGTCTTCTGCCTTATCCCTGATGTGAGCCAAGTCTTCATCACTCGATTCACGCATTAATTTCTTTGCATTTGTGATGACATCTCTGACTCTTCCCTTTTGACTATTGATGTCATCCATAAGTGCTTTCGTTTCTTTCAAAAGTATGGCCAAAGCCTCTGGATTTGGTGTAATGGGTTCGGCCTCTAATAGTTGTCTCTCTGCGTCTCTGAACCAATCGAGGAGTTCGTCGATATCTGTAATCACTTCATTGTTTCGTTGTTTCGAGAGTTCGATGCGTTCGGCCTTTCGTTGGATTTGTTCACAAATGGCATTAAACCTTCGCGAGGCTCGGGTCACATAGCCTTCGATTGTGGCGGCGCCCTGTCCTGGAGATATCTGACCCAATTGTGGTCCCAAATGATTGATTGTCTCCAAAAGAGTTCTATTTTCGGGTATTTGTTGTTCCAATTTTTGAATAATCTTTTCCTGAGCGCTCAAATTCAGTGAACCCAAGTTCTTGAGCTCTCTCTCCGCGTCGTCCATCCATGCGTTCAGTTTATTGTGAGCCGAATGAAAGTTTTGTGCGATTGGAAGGGCTTCTCTCGCCTGCATTAGTTTGTCTGATGTTCTGTGAGTTAATTCACTGAATCGAGACTGGAGTGCATCCAATTTCTCTCTAATAAAGATGGAGTCACCGCCTGAGGAGTGTTTCATAATTTCCTGTCCCGAACGTACGATATCAGAGACTTTGTTCTCATGGCTGTGGATCTCTTCAGACATTTCTGTCAGTTCGTCGACCTGTTCTCTAAGTTTGTCAACAAAAACACTCAAAACTCTGAACCGATTGAGTCGAGACTCCATTTCCTGAATCCACGCGAGAATATCTTCAAAACTCAGGACAAAACTTCCCAATTCTTCGTGAGACTCATTGAGGAGTTGTCCCAAACGAATGCTATCCTCAACCAATTTTGCGTATCTATCGGTCACTCCTTGAAGTTTTTCAACGACAACCTGTGCCTCATCGTCACCGACTAAACTCATCAAATTCTGTGCGATTTCAGTGAGTTCTTCGAAATCGCGTTTATGACTAATGATGTCCTGATGTAGAGATCTGTGCTCTGCTATACGTTTCCGAATGCGCTCCTGATCTGTAGGTATTTGGGATGAAAGGGACGACAGTTTTCTTTCAGAGGACTCGAGCCAATCTTGGAGTGGAATCAATTTTTCAGCGAAGGCGCGGGCGATGGGAAGAGTCTGTTCGAGTGCATCCATTCTTGCGTTACAATCAGCCATTAATTTATCAAATCTGCGCGAAATATCGTTGACCTGTCTCTCAATGGGAGCCCTTTCCGATGAATCCATGTTTTTAATGATTTCTCTTCCCATTGAGACCAATGATTGAATGCTGTGTTCCTTATCGAGAATCAATTTCTTGAGAAGTTTCTGTTCCTGAAGCTGAGCCTTAACCACCTTATAGTCGGCTGATATCGGCTTTTGATTTGCCACCTCTTCTTCGGTATCACTCAACCATTTAAGAGCTGCATTTAAAGCGTCCTGGAATTTGCTGGCCTATGGATAGAATAAGATTAGAAATAATGGCAAAACCGGAGAAGAATATAAGCGCAAGCATTGCATTGCAGACAATAAGCGTTTTCAGCTTTGATTGCATTTTCGCGAAGCGTTCAGAAAAACAATACATTTAATGCCAGCAAAAACACAAATTATATAAATAAAAGTTAGGCTTATTATGCGTTAGTGATGACGACCCGCCCGAACACCAAGAGTTTAATATATTAATTTTTAAAGAATACTTTGTGCCAAACAAACAAATCGATAGCTTTTTTGAAAAATGTTTGATCCAATCCTCACCTCTGTAGTGGACACAACTGTTGAGGTACTTTTATCCTGTTTATTAACCTCTGTTTGTGATTTTATAGAAGCGGCACCGGCACGCTTCTGAGGCATAGGAGGCGAGCCCTCTGTTTGACTCGTTTTGCTTTCACTAGTTTTTTGTCTGACAGCACCCCTTATTATTATAGAAACCGCATCCGTTTCTATTTGAGTAGAAATCTCTTGTGATGTCAATGAATGAGGTTTTGAAGTCATTTCATTAACACTTATTTCCTTTTCAGGAGAACTCTTTTGACTGCTCTCAGCACTTATTGATTCAGAGGCTAAGATTGGGGCCCCTCTCAAAGGTTTAGAAGTCTTTTCATCAATTATTTTCATATCAGGAGAACCTTTTTGAATAACGTCATCACTTATTGGCTCAGGGGTTAAGATAGGGGCACCCTTTACTGATATTAGACCCGTACGCATGGCTTCAGTCAAAGGTATACTTTTATTAGTTTTCGAATCAAAAAGAGTTCCGGTCTTAGAGTCAATCTTTCCCTCTTTAATAGCATCTCTAGTAGTCTTAGAACTGCCATCATTTGCATCATATATGACAGCATCCAAATCAATGAATCCCTTTTCAATTAAAGTCTCAAAAGATACCAATTGTCCGGTGAGGGGTTCTTTAAAGTGACCGCTCTCTTTGTCGTACAGTGAATTATAAGCATCAGAAATAGAGTATTGGTTTGAATCAGTTTGTATTGAAGTGGAAATATTTTGTGGTCTCAATGATTGAGAGCTTAAAGCAGTCATTTTATTAACAGTTGTCTCCCTCTGCGGAGAACTTGTTTGCGATTTAGAATCGGAATCTTTTTTATATTCAGTTTTAGGAGAAACTGTTTTGTATTGATTTGAATCAATTTCTATTGGCGTAGAAATTTCTTTTGAAGGCAATGAATCAGATATAGAAGGCGTTATTTGATTGATAGCTGAAACCGGAACAGCTGTCTCTTTCTCAGGAGAACTTCTTTGCGGAGAATAGAGTTTAGAATCGGAATTAATTTTATGTTCAGTTTTAGGAGAAACCGATTCTTTTGATGAAACGCGGGATCGATTGGGAGAACTTTTCGGACTCATTCTTTCTGGCGATGAAGACTCAGACTTATCCCTTCTTTTCTGGGGATCAGTTGTCCCCTTCCCAGGAGTACTCATTTGACTGCTCTCATCACTTATGGATTGAGTGGCTAAGATTGGAGCGCCTCTCAAAGGTTTAGAACTCTTTTCATCAATTATTTTCATATCAGGAGAAACTTTTTGAAAAATGTCATCACTTATTGACTCAGAGGCTAAAATAGGGGCGCCCTTTACTGATAAAACAGTTTTCTCTTTCTCATGAGAACTTTTCCGAGTCATTTTACCACTTAAGGATTTAGCGGCTAAAATAGGGGCGCCCACTACTGATATTAAACCCATACGCGTGGCTTCAATCAAAGGTATACTTTTATTAGTTTTCGAATCAATAATAGTTCCGGTCTTAGAGTCAATCATTCCCTCTTTAATGGCATCTCTAGTAGTCTTAGAACTGCCATCATTTGCATCGTAAATGACAGCATCCAAATCAATGAATCCCTTCTCAATTAAAGTCTCAAAAGATACCAATTCTCCGGTTTGAGGCTCTTTGAAGTGACCACTATTTTTGTCGTATAGAGAACTAATTGCATCAGAAATTGTATATTTGTGTGAATCAGTTTCTTTTGAAGCAGAAATTTCTTGTGCTGTCAATGGAGGCGCTGGAGAAGTCATCTCATTAATAGTCATTTCCTTCTCAGGAGAACTTCTTTGCGGAGAATAGGATTTAGAATCGGAATTAATTTTATGTTCAGTTTTAGGAGAAACCGACTCTTTTGATGAAACGCGCGAACGATAGGGAGAACTTTTCGGACTTATTCTTTCTGGTGATGATGACTCAGACTTATCCCTTCTTTTCTCAGGAGAACTTATTTGATTGGTATCATCGCTTATGGATTGAGTGGCTAAGATTAGGTCCCCTCTCAAAGGTTTTGAAGTCTTTTCATCAATTATTTTCATATCAGGAGTATATTCTTGAATAACGTCAACACTTATTGACTCAGTAGCTAAGATAGGGGCACCCTTTACTGATATTAGACCCATACGCGTGGCTTCAGTCAAAGGTATACTTTTATTAGTTTTCGAATCAATAAGAGTTCCGGTCTTAGAGTCAATCTTTCCCTCATTAATAGCATCTCTAGTAGTCTTAGAACTGCCATCATTTGCATCATATATGACAGCATCCAAATCAATGAATCCCTT
>JAQGBR010000476.1:0-12907 GCA_034698525.1 Achipteria nitens | reverse complement strand
CACTCGAGTTGTTCAGACACTTCTCCTGAATTGGTATAACAATAGGTGTGCAGAGCGTCACTTCTGGCAAAGTCTGTAGAATTGATATTAAAATTATTAACAAATTATTAACAAAAGTCACAGAAATTGAGATGTTTTTGGCCTAAAAGTATGTTTAAAGAATTGTCTGAAAAGGCATTGTATGAGAATATGTTTAGTCAGAATAATATGTTGGGTTCAAGTCTTATGCCAAATACTAATGAGATGTAACAGTATTTGTATAATAGTTATCTAATTTGCATAAAACTCCTAAATTCATATCAAATAAATTTTTTGAGACTTATCTCTCTTATAATAATATTCACCGATTTTTTAACAAAGGAATAGGAATTATGACATTCACTTAGAATAAGAATATTCTTCTATTATTGTCTGAGTATTTATTTTTAAGCGAATGAATGGTTGATATACATAATGATAGCAATAATAACAATAAGGTATTCTCTATTCTCACCTCTATTCACTTTAAAATTTTTGTTTATATTCTCCCAACAAATGGTATAAAATTTTCGTTTCTCAGTTTTTTTAGTACTGAAGCCATCAATTCGTGTATTATTTTATTTGAGAAGAAATACTTTAAGTTTATTAATAGAAATTCAAAAAACATCATTCGTCTGATATTTAAACAGTTTTACAACAATTCAGTCGCAAAGGGATAGTGTGACAGATGTTTGGACCCAAAAAATTTTAACGACTTTTGAAGCAAACATTCGACAAAAAAGTTGAGTCTAAGCGTCAAATAAGACTATTTTTACTAACTTTTTAGCATTTTTTCACATTTTTTCCTTTAAATTGGAAAAGAATTCAAAACAATTCTTGAATTACATTAAAAATTTTATATTTATATTATAATATTCTATATATTTGTATATATTTGTTAACAATGAATGTTAGCTAAAGAAACAATAAATTTATGTCATAAACAGTTCTAACATTTCTTGAATTTTCAAAAGCCGTGGCTTTACTCCCGAAGCAAAAGAAAAAATGTTTTAAAAACATGAAAATAAAATAGAGCTCAATAAAAGACATCGTATTTTGAAATATAGATGCTTTGGATGTCATAGCAGGCGGTGCGCTGACAACCGCTCTCTTTATGACAACTTTTTAAGCATATGGTATAGGAAATGGTGATATTCAGACATAACAAAAGTAATCACGACTTTGAAAATAAGCGAAAAAACTTTCTATTGTTTGAATAAGACTTAACGACGCGAATAATGGTTTGTCACTCATATTTCAAATAAAAACTAATAATTCTAACAAATTTCCACTCAAACTATTGAAGATTTATCGATAGAGTCACCACTTTTTCTCAAAAAATGTTCTCAAAATAAATACTGAATATTGAAAGTTATTTAATGTATTTTTATTACAAATCAAAATTTGATTTTAAGAGAAAAATTCAAAATAATTCCATCATTTACTCAGAGATTTACTATCTGTCAAAGAATTATAGGAATTTGGATAAAAAAGGAGTCGAAACGCCTACAAGTATTGTAAAAAAAGATTTCAATATTAAAGTAGAAACAAGTAATTAATTCAAAACATTTAGAGTGTTTGGTTGTGCCCATCCCATTGAAAAGGAAAGCATTCAATTTTATTATGTATCTAAAAAGTTTGTATACATTAAAAACATCGTTTATACAAAACATTTAATTCGAGTTCTTTTAAACATAAAATAACAACAAATAAATAAAAAGAGTTTCAGTTAAAAAGCAGTCGTTTAGCTTAAAGGTTGTACTAATGATTCCCTGTTGCAGAGTGAGTCAAAAGCCAACCTCCCCGATGGCCATCCCTTCTTTTTTATAGAAATATTTATTTATTTAATAATAGGATGAAGTGAACACTCAAACAAACGGAAAATATATTGATTTATCATAAATCGACGCCAAATGTAATTCAAATAAAATGTTTTTATCAATTCTAGAATAATGACGAGTAAATAAAATAAGTTTTTTATTTGTGGAGAGATAAGAATAACATAAATACTATGCAAACATTGATTTTTATATTAATATCTGAGAGTTTTGTCATTCATTTCAAAACCAATGATATGTTATAATATCAAAATTTAAGATATCTTTTACTAAACAAAAACAACAAAAAATTCATTTTCCTGAATATCCTTCACATCTGTATTTATTAAATAAAATTAATTACAATAAGATTTTTTATAGACTTATATTAGAGATTATATTCTTGTATTCAATGATTGCTAATAAAATGTGTTTCATTACACATAAAAAATTAATTACCATTTAATTAAGTAATAAATAGATTTATCCAAAGAATATTCTGGCAATAAATATGGTATTCCGGAACATATAGTCAGTTATGCATTAAGAGATAATTTTAATTAAATAAATAAATTGAAAACAAATTCAAAATTAAAAAGAGTTAATGTGTTTTTGAAGCAGAAAATAAAAACAATAAATTGTTTGAATTAAACTGAAATCAATATAAGTATAGACTGAATATTATATGAAAGTAATGGCAAACGAAAGGGAGGACAGAGAAAAACTTGATTCAGAAAGTGATTGAGATCTAAAGGAATCAATTGTGACATAATTTCAGTTCTATAGAATCGAGTAAAGCGTGTCATCAACTGCTAAAACGAGCAAAAAAACGATTCGCCCATTAATTCTGTTGAGCGGTTCGCGTGTAAAATATATTACTATTACAAGAGATCAGAGATTGCATTTAGGACTGCCTTTCCTTTTAGCACTCATCGCATGAAATTCAATCTTCATTCAAACGCTTTCATACGATTGCTATTATTGTAGAGTTTATGGCGAACTGATGGAACGTCATGAAGATGTGATGAAGCACTCGACCAACAGTACCAAACACTGGCAACAATAGTGCTGTTCAATCGCTGTCGCGTCCATATATTCCAAAGCAAATTAATGATAGAATCGTTGCGCTCATGTCTTATATAAGCTGTAAAACAACATTTATATCAATAACTTATATTCATTAAAAGGCTTTCGTCTGAACTTCTTTTTTATCCATCCATTAAAATAACTTTCAATATAATTAGTTTTTATTTCGCTCTCAACTCTCCGCTCAGTTTATATATAATTAAGTTTTGTTTTGTGATGAAAATCAATCATTTTATTTATTAAATTAATATTTCATTTACTTAAAAACATTTAACAAAAGAATAATTTTGTTTTTATTGAGTAGCGAATCGAGAATAAAATATTTACAGATATAATACTTATTACAGTATTTGATCGAAAAGTATTGAGTATTTTGTTTAGTGTTTCGTATATTCGTATAAAAGGATGAAAACCTATTATAAGGGAATGGTATTAGTTTGATGTGCTCTTACTTTCACATAGAGTCCAATCCAATTGAATTCTGTGCAATTCATTGGCACAAACATACACTAAAAAAGCCCATAAGTTATGTTGTGCTCTACTCGACGGCAATGCACTGACAGATAAATCCGAACGATAAAAGCTAGTGATGTGGGAACACCTGCCACACCAATACTCTATTATTGGGCATTGGTCTCAGCGATCAGGTATTTCAATGATAAACATATATACGTTTGGCAACACATAAGTCGTTCCAAATATTCTATTATTCCCAAAGAATTGAGTCTTTTTTACTGTTTTTGTCTATAAAACCCAAAGCAATGGTTTAGGGCTTCAAATAATTCTGTTATTAAATGAGTTTCTTATTACCAAAAATATTGTGCTATAATATAATGTTGTCTTTAGTTGGGCACAACTCTCAACTACTGGTGCACTACATATGACTAAAATAAACGTCAATTTCTGTTGAAACGGATAAACGAAAGCCGAGTTTAATGGAAAATCTGAGCGACAAAAAAAGTCTAACAATATTGAAGTGGTATCTAATTATGTGCTACTTTTGTCGCAATACAACATTCAGAATAATTGATCAGTTCTTCTCTAGAATAAAGAGCAGATAGCTATGAGCTGAGCCCCAGATGTGATGCGCACCCGAATTAACTATTGTAATGCTATACAAAAATAAAAAAGTGCGGAAAACGTGACGACGGCTGGAGTCGACCACCTTCTGAATCAATTACATTAGAGGCTTACATGGCTTTCAATAAGGATTCTATTCGAACAAATGGCCAATTAATTCTTAGATTAGGGCCTGGATTACCAATTTTTACATAATTGTATTCTAATGCAAAAATTACAACATTTAGAACTTAGTATTCATTTTAAGTTTGATTTAGAAATAAATCAGTTTTATTACTACTCTATTATATAATAAGTTATATTAAAATAATGTGATGTATATTAGGTCTCAAGTCTTAGAAAAAAAAGAAATATTATATTTTGATTCAATTTGAAAATAAATTACATATAAAGCGAAGTGTCGTTAAATTCGAGTTTCGGTGATGTTGTGGTCCAGTGGGTATCAGGCATTGGCTCCTTTGTATTGCACAGCAAATTGCAAGCATTGATTTTGGTGGTGGTAGTGGTGGTGCAAAACGCAACGGTCATCATATGTAACACATGTGGTTAAGTGATCTTGTCATTTAATACAAAATGTTACACACATTCACAATAGGTCGACAGTCATAAGCCATAACCGAATCGCACTAACCATACAAAGCACTCTCTCCGCTCATCAGTGATGTAATGCCTTTTGGAAAAGCACTTCCCATTCTGTTTCCATTTCTTCATCTCTAATATCATCATTATATGGTCTGATTCAGTGGTAACCAAAAAAATTGAATTCAGTCCAGTGTTATGCCGATTGTGTATTCACTTTGAGTTCTATCCTTCAATAGTAGACAAACAAAAGGCGAGAGGTTTGGCCTGAATTGTATTTGTCGTAATATATAGCAGTTTATATACCTTTCTCACAATATTCCTCTTTTTGTAGAATAAATTGAATCGTGATTTCCATTATAGATATTTTTGAGACTCAAACCAATATGTTTTGATATATCTATCTATCCTTATATCCATATATCTATCCATATCTATAAGAGTTATATACGTTATATTATTCTATAAACTATTCTCATTTTGCATAAAACACAACTTTCTTATGCAGCTGTTGCCTAAGCATATGCCACATATGACGAGTCTTGTATTAGAGACAAAACAGAAGCAACTCTTGCCATACACTGAATCAGATTCTCTCTTCTGGTTCTCTCTCTCTCTCTCTCTCTCTCTCTCTCTCTCTCTCCACATATGGAATAAGATTTTTTGAGATAAATTTGTTCGTCGATTGCGAGTATTGCCAGTATTGCCACTATCGTTGAGTTTTTGTCTTATCAATAATGCCTTTTATTTTATCTGTAATATTAAAGGCATCTAAAGGCAGATGAGAGCGCCTTATATTATATAACACTTTTGCTCACAAAATATATATTGAAAAATATAATGATTTCGAAAAAAGTCTTCTCACATATGTGTGCTCTACCTCTAAGTTTATCTCATAAATAGAGACTCGAAGTCACTGAATGAGTGAGATATGAAATTTTAACCGATCGATAAGGACTCAAATTTATGATTCTTCGATCAGTTTATATTAATAACACTAAAGCTATTCGTTTTTTCTCTATCATATATGACCTCATTTATGATAATTTACAACATTTATGTCATAAACTCGTATCAAATCAAAAACATTTTACTCTATAGACATAAACACATTATTTGTGATAATCTTAAAATTCTTAAGAGACAAATAAATTATTGTCGAATTGGCCCACAATTTCTGCCAAACATATTCTCATGAAATAGACTTTCGACTGAAATTGCAGTCGATTTTAGGTCTAACTCTAACATCAAATGGCTATTTGTCTGATCGTTATTAATCAACATTTGGAAAAACAGCTAATAGTCTAACAGCTATTTATTATGTGTTTGACTTTCTCTATGAATAATTTGTTTTGCATTCAATGTATTTAACACGAGATAATCAGGTTATCCAAAAATAAACCACTTTCTAATTTGATTAAATATTAAGATAACGACTAATTACTAGATCATATCAATAATTTGTACTTGATAATACTAATAAACTCAACAAATAAAATATATATTTTTATTGTATTTATTACTAATAATAAATTAATTTGAATTTTGTTGATATTCCTGAGCACTGTTTGTTTCGAAAGCAATAGTGAACTGTTAGAAAGGAACGCCTACATTAGATATAAGTAACACTGGGTGACAAATGACCGACGGCTAGTGGTCTACAAAAAGCGTTACCAAATATACAACTATTTCTATCGTACATTCATTTATCAAAAACAGTTTTTATTAGACAACCAAAAGAGTAAACGAAAAATAGGCTGAAAAAAGTGTTTATCGAAAACTCTATTTTGAGAGTACATCAAATCTAATACTTTTAACACACTTTTTGCCAAACATTTTAATTAATTAAATGTCAATGAAATCCAATTTGATTTATTTTTAAGACTGTCCGCAAAAAGCAATTCAATCATTGAAAAAATCAAAGAATAAATCAAGTATTTAACAGTTGACTCCGAGATTGGTGTCAATTGTAATGAAATACAACATTTCTCTCACAATAGTTAAACAAATGGATTGAATAATATTAAAGAAAAACCTATTGAATTGAATGAGCGTTAAGTATATCATTGTTTGTATACAAATAATAAGTGAAACTACAAATCAATTGATCGATGAATGAAAAGCGACTGCAAGTGTTGTGAGAGTTGTATATTATATTGAGGTATAACTTATTTGATATGTAAAGACAAATCTTAACAAAACTTATATAAGCTTTTGCTTATCTATTGGCGTAAGTGTAGACATAAGTGCAATAAATTTTCACCTGAATATCCAAAATATCTCAATGTTTTAATACATAGAAAAACTGTTTGAAAGTTACTTCACTTTATTAGTGTTTGATTTAAGGAATAGCTTTTTGTTGGAATTGTTTGATAGTAATGTCAAGATTGGAGATATCGAGTGCTTAGTCTGGCGGCAGTCGATGTTTGCAAATACATTAACTGCTCAAACACTTATTTAAGGATAGGATATGTCTGTTTTTTTATCCATCATATTTAGAACATCAACAATAGATTACAATTGAAACTCCATTTCTAAAAACGAGTTTGAATTTGATTTGAGATAAAATGTCATTAAATTATTAAATGCAAAGAATGTCAGACAATGGAGACAATGATAGACCACAGGATTAGTATTAAATCTTCAAATCTCAATATGACGTTGGCTTCAGTTCCGTGATTGACAGACAGGCAATAGTTTCTACCAACAGTGCAGTTACGGCCAAACCAGGAGAGGGGAGAGTAAAGCAATCGAGACTTAAATTTTAATATGAAAACCCAAAATCATGAGTTTGTATTACAGATGTTGCTCTTATACGTCAAGTGTGAGAACAGCATGTATTCTATATGTTGTGAGTCATACAAATACAATACAATACAAGCGATTCAATTAAATTGTATTACTTTTTGCAACTTTTTGTTATTGAGTCAAATGTGAGCACAGAATCTAATCATATAATATATTCTCCATATTCTCCGATCAAATAAAAGCTTTATATTATATATAATATGATTGAGAGAAACAAATAGAAAGTGTATGACTACTGAATGAACACAAGAGAGAGAGAGAGAGAGAGAGAGAGAGAGAGAGAACGGTTGTCGGTAATTAATAGGCGATTGGTTGGGCCACGTCTATGGCCCATTGACTTTTAGCAGTCGTGTGTTGCGTTTCACTCAATTAGAGCTACAATTCCCTCTTCACTGGTGTCGATCCCCGAATCGAAGCCGCGTTTAGCTCATACTCATTGAGTTTGACTGCATTGAGAGCTGTTCAGAGCTATTACACAGAAATATATTATATCGTTATAATGTTTTATATACAGCACAGGGCATATATATTTGTGAGCACAACATAACAAGGATGTCATTTGTTTAACGCTTGACTCGTTTTCACGTGTTATTGCATCTAAGGTTCACACTTTGATTCAATAGCTTTTGGCTATCAATTCAATTAAAGCTCACGACTGAAGACATTCAATAAAATCATAATTCTTTATACAATCATTTTTTCACAACAATTCTCTACTATTTATCGTTTGGATTATTTTCAGACAATAATTATTTTTCACTAAACATTTGCCATTGAATTACAGCAATCAAATAGAAAAGCATTACTTTCTTTCACTTTAAAACAAAAAGTTTTTATTTTTCAGACAATAATTTTACATAAATTTTCAAAATATAAATTCTAATAAAAATATAAATGCATTGCAAACAACGATTGTGTGTCCATTCATTTCAAGTATTATACACTTTTAGTATAGGACTTTAACTCAAGGTTTTAAAAGTGATTGAAAGTGCTTTATTGCTCACAGATTTCTGTACTTAAAACAATTTTTAACATTTTTTGATAAATTGAGTTATTTTTCAATTCTTATTTAAACTGATTTTTATCTTAAATTATTTTTAAGTATTCACTAATGAAAAGAAAAACATTTTAAAACATAATTCAAACAAAGATTGTCTACAATTAGAAACGACTCTAATTTATTAGATTAAAGCTCATGAAAAATCACCTGACAGTCAATGCCTAACATTGAGGGCAACAAAAGTTTGTCTGTAATCTAATTTGATTTGAGGAACGTTTTCACATTTGTCTCTCTACTAACATATCAATCGACTGAACGAAAAGCATTTGGATATTAACGTCAAGTATATTATCCACTCTTACCATACCATTCAATGTCCTTATAATTAAATAGTGAAACACTCTTTGCTTTTGTTCTCGAAATTTCATTTGGATTTAATTTCTTTATTTTTTGGAAAATTGAATAACAAATTCACATAAAACTAAAAAACAATCAATGATTGTATTTATGTATTAAAATGAATGATTTATGTGCTGTTCCTCAGCTATGACCCTAAAGAAGGTTTTCTGTTTGTCTCACTTAAAGATACTATTCTCTAAGTGTCGATTGAGGGATAGCCCAGACTCTCAGTTAAAAGTGAAAGCTTTAAAAGTATTTTGAAACGAAGACTGATAGGCACCGCACAGGCGAACAGATATATACTTTAATTCGCTTACTTGTGACACAACATGTCTTTTATATGAGAACAAACTCAATATAATGCTATGAAATGCAGTTAACGCTAATATTTTCGCGAAACAGAATCGTTTCGTTTCTTTTTAATGCACTTAAGAATTGATAAAATTGTAAAATAGTTGTCAACAGAAAAGCGTTCACTCGTTTTGATCTCAACTCAATGTTTGATTCACTTTTGATGAATCGGCGATTTTGTCCAAAAACATTAGACAACACGATTGAGAGGTCATCCCTTCTTATCTCCACAAAGAATATCGATCATAAGAGATGTGTCATAAGTTACTGAAAGAATAAATCAACAAAAGTCTAATCATTTTATTTCCCAATCAATAAATTAATGAAATAATATTTTCCACATTTTTTCTTTAAAATTGTATTTATTCTAAAAATGTTGTCAATAATATCACACAAAATATTATTCAATCAATAATTATTAACTTAACATTTTCTAAATCAGAGAGAGAGAGAGAGAGAGAGAGAGAGAGAGAGAGAGAATGTTTTTATGTTTGAAAAATAATTTGTTTGTGAAGTGTAGCGGTTTTTAATTAAGCAGAAGAGAGAATAAGTGGATATCCTATGAATTATTTATTGGTCGCATAAATATATTCGTCGTTAACTATATATTAAATATAAAGTTTTATAATTATTAGATGAGTAGACCTATTGGAGTAAACATTGGAGCAATTTGTGTGCATTTTGAGTCGTGTATAATAACATCAATTAAATGTCTATAATGTCTATAATGTATTACACACTCATATAAATAAGTTAAATATTAGGAGCGCTGAGCAATATATTTGATGACTTTATAACTCGTCAAATATAATTAGGCAATAAAATTAAGTAGATTAACACCATTGGCATCACTTCCAATGTCATATACCAAATGCTGTGCTATATTCAACACAAGGCTTTATGTGTGTTGGGATATATGAAATGGTGAGTCTATTTGAATATAAGTGAACCAATTGTTAACAAATAGCAATATATGGCAATATATGGCTGTTATTTAGAGAACGTTTGCTATCAATAACACATTGAATGTTAAGTCAGACAATCGTTTGAAGCAATGATTCGTTGAAAATAAATGCAAACTTAGATAATAAAAGCTATGGTTTATGCATGAGCTCCAGCTTATAAAATATACGTTGACTTCAATTTAACAATAGTTTTGGTCTTCAAATATCAACAGGCAATAGATGATGGCAATGGCAATGGCATTGGTGACAATCCAGCAAAAGTGGCCAACACTGCAAACAGTTGATCTTTTGTATGTCCCCTCCAATAGTTTTGTGACGGATATTCCCTATTTAATAGGCTTTAAATACTAGCAAAAGGTTTTGCATGTGTTAAAGTGATTATTGCACGGCTGACTGGGCCTACATAAAAATGCCAACCCATCAACGGCAGCACCTTTTCCCAGAGCGAGCATTAATAGCATTTGGAGCGTTGGCTTTACACATATGAATGCATAGAATATATTGTGAGCCAATGTTCACAGTTTAGCTCAGTTTAGCTCATCTTTTAGAATAACATTTATAACATAATAGGGTAATGACCAGAACGGTGTGAAAATACCCTAACCTAACAATATTAACAATATTCACATCAATGACAATATTCTTCATCCAAACTATTCTTTGCATTCAATTCATTCAGTTTTATGATAACTTTGATATAAAAGAAGTCAATTCATAGCACTTACCGATCAGTTTGTTGTTAATCTTCTCAAAAGATATCGATCAGAGATCAGCGCAGAGACCAATCTTTGCTTCAACTTTACTCTCATTACTAGTTCTCATAGAAAGTACCCAAAAAATCTTGAATCATATGAAGTGTCGGTTGTTTGAGTCGTGTTTCAGAAGTGAACAGAGCGGTAGTGCTAAATGTATTGCAGACCTCTAACAACAGTTGGATAGCAATTCGTGCCTTAAATATAAAAATTGGCCAAAAATAGTGTGAAAGCAATGAATTAAAGCTCGACTTTTGATTTATTATAGGAGTGTTGATTATAGCTTTTTATTGCAATACTTGCCATTCCGACCCCTGAGTGCAGTCATTGCTAGTGATTCGGTATGTGTTAGTGGTGTTGCCGGCAGTAATGTCATCCATGTTGTCTTTACTAATATAATTGTATCACAATTTCTAGTTTTGGTCAATGAGTTTGCGTCACATTCAAGATATTACGGTAAGAGTTGCGCTCAGCTCACAGTCAATGATGAGAGTCACTGAAATTGAGGAGGGTGTTATTCATAAATGAAGAGGTGGAGCATACGCTCATAGACCAGGCATACCCTATGTTGGCTTCCGGAGCACTCATTTATGGGATTGTCAGTGAATAACTGCTTGGATAGCATTTGTCTGTCATCTATAATATAGAGCTCATAGACTTCTGGACTAATAGTCAGTTATTCTTACAATCATTGCAATCATTGTTCCACTCTTTGAAAAACTCAATTCTCTTGACTTAACCGCAACACAACTACTGTTTGACAAACTTTTCCTATTATTTCAAATCTGTTTTATTCATCACTAAATGGATTAAAATATACGACAAATCAAATGAGTGCTCATCACTGATGACATAATTGAGTGAAATGCTTGAATTGGGAAACTCTTCTGCCAACACATCCAATACGACATCCAATCAAATGCTGTCAATGATAAATATGAACATGCACGAAGCGGCCACTGCTCGTCAGAATGCCTTCCACCTGTTGGGTTCGTCCACAGGACCTCTCTCTGCACTCCATTCAATGGCTGATCTCAAAGTCAATACCGGTGTTTCTCAGTCGGCAATTATGGCCAATAACTCGCATTATCGCAATTCTTCGCCGCATTCCCTCAAGCAGTCCATTCCCGCCACAACCTCTTCATCGTCTCCATCAGCCATCAGTTCGTCGTCCACCTCATCGGCAGCTTCGGGAACATCTCATTATATAAATGATATCCTGAGTCGTCCATCGGCTACATTTGCGGCCACACAGTCGAGTACAGCCCTCAATACAGCTCTGGCGGGTGCTCTGCCAAGATTCGGTTTAGGGGCGGCTGCTGTGGCCGGAGGAATGTATTTCGCTCCTACTAATGGCCTGAGCCATAAGTTGGCCTCTTTGGGGGACCTCTCGGGTAGACATTTATATTGGCCCAGTATGGTCCAGAATCAGGCACTTTGGAGGGAACGATTGGCCGGAGCCGGTAATACACTTAACTCTCTTTCTATTGACTTATTCTAAAATATTTCTAATGTTTGGCCAAACAGTGAGTCAGACCTGTATAGACAAAGACGGTAAGAAGAAACACACCCGACCAACATTCTCAGGACACCAAATATATGTCCTCGAGAAAACATTTGAGCAAACAAAGTATTTGGCCGGTCCTGAAAGAGCTAAATTGGCCTATGCCTTAGGAATGTCCGAAAGTCAGGTTAAGGTAAGCCTTATTTTGGTTACGTTTAATATTTATTATAGAGTTATATAAAAACATAATATTTAATGCTTTGAATGAAATCAAAATAATTTATGTTATGATATGAACTAAAGAATAAAATTTATATATAATACTAATTAAATATAAAGCAATGTTTAGAACTGATTCATATCCGATAGAAAACATCGCCCACACATCAAAAACAAAACATATATTCTGATAACTTGATGTCAACTTATTTTATATCTGGGCTTATATTTTGTCACATTTTAATCATTTTTATTATGTACTCGAATCAGAAAATGTGATACAAAATGATTAAATGAAGACAATAACAGTTAAAGTGCTTTATATTAGA
>JAQGBR010000475.1:0-12918 GCA_034698525.1 Achipteria nitens | reverse complement strand
GAAACTTTAAACTTATTTAATATTTAAAATATTTAATATTTACAGTTTTAAAAATATTCAATTAAATGGAAGTAATCATGAAAATTAGTGGTCTATACTTTCATTAAAGATATTACCTTTTTTAATGTTAAAATATCAAATATTTCAATTTTATTTTATTCAAAAACAAGCGACAGTTCATAAACAAGGAAATATTTGACTATTTCAATATTGCAAAGGTCAACAAAATAATCCTAATCATTCAATAGTTAAAAATTATTTCAAATATTCACGTCTTATTTTAAGTGCAATAAATTGGTTTTAATTATAGATTCTATGATAAGATGTTTTTGATTAAATCAATTGTTATTTTGTTTATCTATTAAAAACAGTGTGACCGCAAAGTCGGCGAACACAATAAACACCCCACCACTCGATTAACACCCACTTTATATAAGCATTAAAGCAAAGCGAAAATTAATTTTACAGTTAATTAGTTCACAGCATTAATAAGTTTTTTTTGTTAAGTATTTAATTTTTAATATTTTTTGCCATTAATTTTGAATTATGAACTAATTAGATGTTTTTAAAAATGTACAAGTTCAGTTTAGTTGGACTTATTTTTGTTTTAACTTACCTATTAAGTTCGGCGTCTGGTCAATCTGCGTCAGCTTGTAAATATTTTTTTAATATCAAAAATAATAATTAAAACAACGCTGACATTAATTTTGTATTAAATTGACCTAGTTTCGTCATTGACCTGTCCATTCAATGGAGTTCCAACGCTTTACTGTAATTGGAGGACTACTTTAAACAAATGGACTAATTCTGGGGGCAGCCCTATGAATATCCAATTTTCGGGACCGGCTAAACCACCTCTTGGAAAACGTATAGATTAAAATCAGCAAGAACAGATCTGAATTAATCTTTTTAATTTATAGGTGGATATATCAAAGTATATTCGCCTCAAGAGCGTAATCCTGGGGCCAATGCTGACCTCTTATCTCCGAGTCTATTATTAAAGTATACCCAGGATTGTTTTACTTTTGATTATTATATTCATGGAGAAGGAGCAAGATCAATTCAATTGTCGATGATCACATCAAGTGGCACAAGTATTTTGTGGAAAAGAATAAACTCTGCTGGTGATATGTGGCACACCTACTCAATCAATATTGGGCCACAAAAGACAAACTATCAGGTAATAGACATACCTATCCTTATTAATTCAATTTTTGCTTATTTTTATAATAATATTCTAAAAAATAATTTTTTCAAAACAAAATTTTAGCTCAAATTCACAGTGGATTCAGGTTATGGAGCGGTAGGTTTGGCTGGTTTTACAGCTACAACTGGTTATTGTCCTCGAACGTCAATTTGTGACTTTGAAAGTGGAAATTGTAATTGGACAAGCACATCTACAAGTCCCAATTATATATTCAAATTGACCCAGGCTAATAGTGCCGGCTGGTCAGGAGCAGCTAATCAATACGATCATTCAACCGAAAGTCAGACTGGACATTTTATGGAAGCTACAGGGGGTAATTTATGAAAATGCTAAATTTGAAAATATTTACCTTGTTTATATTTTCACCAAAGGTAATGTTGGTGATTCAACCGATTTAACCAGTCTACCTCTTCCCTATTATTCTAATGCTCAATTTTGTCTTCGCTTCTGGTATTGGCGTCATAATAGTCAACTAAACAAAATAGAAGTGATGACAAAAAATCAGAACGTACCAACAGTACAAAAGGCGTGGTCATCTGAAAATCGCAATTTCCCAAACAAAGTCTGGCACAGGGCACATGTTAGCTTTTTTTACAAATACCAAATGCAATTTGTTATTAGAGCTACACATTTAGGTAGGCGTTTTCTAACAATTATTTTATTTTCGCCATGATTATTATAGTCTTAACTTTGTTACCTTGATCATTTGGTCAAAATATAATTAATAATTAATTTTGATCTCGATCTATTTTAAAGCGTCAACTCTATCACCAGTGGACATTGATGATATTAATATATTGACCCATTCGTGTCCCCTTCCTATTGATTGTAACTTTAATGATGACATGTGTGGCTGGACTCGCGATTTGGACCAGAATTGGATTTGGGATCACGGAATAGGTCGCCTCGAAAATGCTGCAACACTGCCCTCTTATATAACTATAAGACCAACAGATAGAATATCACCCGACGATGGAATGTTTATGTACACAGATTATACCCAATTGAGGCCAGACTCGGGACAGACAGCCAAAATGGTTATGACCAGCGAATATGTGAATGCCACAACTGGGTCATGCCTCACATTTTATTATATGCCACTTGCATTCAATTTACCCTCCAATCAATTCAATATAATTACTGTTGATTCTATTGGTATTTAATTCATTTTAATTTATCTTGATTAAACTATTATGAGAGCTTAAAATTAATTTTTCAATTAACAAACTAGGCAATAAGAATATTATTAAAACAATGGGACCACTACCTTTTTCAAAAATGTGGACAATGATGCAAATTCCCATTCAGAGTGCTCAATCATTCAGAATAATATTCCAGGTGACCACAACATCACCTAGTACATATTTAGCCATCGATGACATCACTTATAGAGCTGGTGCTTGCAATGGTGGCATAGTACCAACAACACCTAGACCAATTGTGCCAACACTACCACCCAGTCAGACGTTGTCGTGTAACTTTGAATCAGGGGCCATGTGCAATTGGCAAAACACACTTTCACAGGCATTTGGATGGGCTCCTTGGACAGTAACCATGGCTTATACTGGAGCGGCAAATAATCAATTTATGCCAAAAATAGATCACTCAATGAATAGCCTTTATGGTCATTATGCATACATTTCCCATGGCAGTGCTGAAACGATGAGATACATGACCACAAAGAGAGCAGAAATGCATATAAACAACAATGGAGTGATGAGTGGCTCAACCCTTTGTTTTACATTCTGGTATTTCATGAAAGCCTCTGGATATGTGCAGTTGAATGTCACAATAAAAGCACAGGACAATACACTGGTAAATTTTGCCACCCGAGAAAATGGACAGGGTGAACAATGGAATATGTTACAACTTGAAACTCCTGGCAATGTCAATGGATATATCTACTCAATAAATGCTCTTGCACGATATGGTCAGTTGTTATTATCAAAGATATATTAAAATTAACTAATTTGCTCTATCTCATCCGATAGGTGTCGTTGCAATCGACGACATAACTCTCGTACAGCAGCCCTGTCAACAGACTGACCCCAATGTGTTCCGGTGCACATTCGAAGGCGGACACAACTGTAGTTTTATCCCAACCTATCAGACCCAACAATTCCACCTCAATTGGAACATCTCAAGAGGAACCGACACATATATTCAAACATATGACCATACAATGAAAACTAAGCTTGGTCACTATTATGCACTGGACTTTCACACTCTCGATAAAATTGGATACACTACGACCGGTAATTACCAGATTGTTTCAAAAAAGTTTGCGCCCACACAACAAGCATGTGTCACATTCTCATACTTTATGTCCAAGGGCAATATGAATGAGTCATTGAATTTTTACATAATAAATGCAAGAACAATTAATATAATGCCCCTCTGGACTGCTTTTGGCGATTTGGGAACATCCTGGTTCTCACATCGAGTCACTGTTAATAGTACCTTTTCGAATCTTAACTGGCAAATTGGGTTTGATGTTACGACACATGACTCTAACCAGGGTCTGATTGCAATCGATGACGTCATCGTACAGTTAAACCAAAAGTGTCCGGCAAAAGGATTTTGTGATTTCGAGGTTAATCTCAGCCTAAAAAAAGTATTAATTAATTGATTCTAAAATGTTTGATAAATTTGCAGAGAAAAGACACCTGTATGTGGGAAAGCATACCGCCTCAAAATATCAATCTACAACAGGGTACTAAACAGGCCTGGGCAAATCTACCTGTAAACACTTCAACCAACATAAATGTCGTCACCTACACTGACTTTGAATGGATAGTTCACTCACCAGACTTTTTCAAAGATCCGTTGTATCCGCCAATTGATCACACATTGAGTCGAAGTGCCGGCAATTATTTACTGTTGAAAGCGCTGACTCCCCGACAAGTTGGCGACAGAGCTATTTTGGTCTCTGATCACTATGACATCGATGTTACCAAACCATCGTTTTGCTTCAAACTCTACTATTATATTAAGAATCAATATTCTGGGTTATCGCGGTTTGAAGTTTATCAAGGTGAAAATTATAATAGTTATAAGAAGATCGGACAGGTTATTGGCACAACTACTAATACAAATTGGACAGAATTCAAAGTGACTGCCAAAGCAATAAACCCTAGATCAAAAAATATGTGGTTCTATTTGGTACCATGATCATTTTATTTCAATTATTACCTTGCTTACTGATATTTATCTTATAGATAGGAGATGTGGGATCAATCGGGTCTGTAATAGCCATCGATGACATATCAATCACTTCTGGCGACTGTTTGGGTGCACAGAGCGATGTATTCCAATGTCTGCCCACAACACAAGTCATATCAAAAAAGCTGCGCTGCAATGGACGCAACGATTGTACTAACGGTGCCGACGAACTTAACTGTGGTTCCTGTGATTTCAATAATAATGACACATGTGGCTTTTCTATTCTTGGTAAATTTTTGGAATTTTAAAATTATCTATCTAAATTTATATTTAATTATTACAGGTGCTGAAACACTGGGATATCAATTCCGGATGGGTAATTATAGCACTGGTCCAAGGAGTGGCCCATATGGACATCCACATTTTATGATTGCACAGGCTTATCGATACAGTAGATATATTGAGACAAATGATCTTTCTTCTCCTTCAATGTACAATGCTGCAACTGGTAAATTATTTTATATAAAAATTTTATCTTGATCATTTAATTAATTTTTCAAAAGGCTGTTACGTCACTTTCCAATACAATTTCAATGGAAGTATGAATCATCCAAATCCTAGCAAACGGTGGTCACACCTCAATATAATTTTGAATAGACAAAGCTTTGAGTCGACTGAGATCTGGAACAGCGATGTATTGAATATCAATAGTGGTATGTGGGCCACAGGACGGGCATATATTGGAAGAGTACCTGGCATGTTTAGCTTAACATACAGAGCAAAAGATTTGAGTCCATCCGGTGCTTATGGTTATGTAGCCCTGGCTAACATACAAATGAGCTCCACTTGCAAAGTAATTGGAAATGCACAGTGCGTTCCCAATACTTATTACAGTTGCTGTAGAAATGGACGCTATGTTGCCAAACAATACCTGTGCGATTTTAATGATGATTGCGGCGATGGTAATGGTGGCTCAGATGAAGCATCTTGCGCTAATTATCCAATAAGATGCGACTTTGAGAATGGTCTGTGCAGTTGGGGCAGATATGGAATGGGCAGTTGGATTCTTGATTATGGAAAATATGGATTAGCTGCCGGTCCCACTAGAGATCATACAAAAGGTAAGTTTAAATAATTTTACCATTTTAGCATGATCAAATTAAAATATCTTGATAAAAATTCTAACAGCAATTAGATCAGGCAGATTTTTAATCCTTCGTTCGAGACCTAATATAAACGTTGCGTCAAACATAATGGGACCGACACTACAGCCCTCAGCCAATTGTCGAATGAGATTCTGGTTTTCAATGGAAGGAAACACATCCAGTATTGGAACGCTATCTATTGGAGGACAAAATCTTCTAACCGGTGCTCTCATTACCTTTTGGAAGTCATACCCATCACAGTTTCCACAAAATGTGTTCAGCTTTATTAGACAGGATATACCAATTTCTGGAATGTCTGGTCCATTTAGAATAGTTATGCAAGGTAATTTATATACATTTTTAAATGTAATCTACCAAATTTTGAATTTAACCTAGGCTCTCTATCTGCTGATAATGCTTCGCCGACATCCAGTTATATAGCTGTCGATGACATTAGTTTTACTCCACAGTGTATTCTGTCCACAACGACATTAGGACCTGGTCAAAGTTCAACAACACCCAGAGCAATTGTTACCCCGCCTAATCCGTGTGGCACACAATTTATGTGCAAAAGCAGCGGTACGTGTATTGACAGAACAAAAGTCTGTAATTTCCGCAATGACTGTCCCGACGCTTCCGATGAAAAGGATTGTGGAAAGTGTGGTTTCGAACAGACAACCTCAGGTGGCAGACCTTATCTGTGTGGTTGGCATAACACTGGTTATGGTATGAAACAATGGAAGGTTGTGAAGGGAACAGATATGGTAGGATTTAATGGAAATTTACCAAGATCTGACTCAACAGGCAACAAAACTGGAAAGTATTTGACGTTAGACACCATTACTGGTAAGTTCCCTGTTTTGAGTAGTGCTAAAATTAATTGCATTAGAAACTTGTTAATTTAATATTAAATTGCAGGTGGAACAGCTAATTATCCAGCAATTCTTACGTCAGCAGTATTGGGAGCCACAGCAGCCACTTGTAAGCTGAGATTTGCATACACACATTACTACCCAGTGGGCTCAAAGGCCTATCTCGCTGTTAATCTATACCGGAGACAATTTTCCGTTTACACAAAAAATTTATATAACATTACAAGTAATCCGACAAACTGGGTCAATTTCACCGTTCATATTGGACAAATACCAGCCGGATATCAAATTCAAATAGTAGCAAACACAGACACAGTCAGCTCTAATATCCGGCCCTATATTGATATTAATCTGGATGAGATCCAATTTGTTGATTGTGACCCTACATCAACACCAGTGGTTACCCCTAATAACTTAACCTGTGACTTCGAATTGGGAACGTGTGGTTGGTATGATTGGAATATGGCTTCTAATAATAAAATTGATTGGGTAGGGAAAGGGAATGACATAGTTAAATAATTTTATTAATTTTATTAATATTATTTTTAAAAGGTTCGAACTAGTAATCGAAATATTGACCCAGGGTTTGATCACACTTCAAGACGGAGACCTCGACCACTCAGATATGGCAATTGGATATACACTCAACGAACATATGGAATGACGGGCAACAATACGGCCACTCTTATGACAACAGCAGCTCAGCCAACAACTACTACACCAAAATGTCTGACATTTTACTATCATTTGTTTGGTAGAGATTCGGCAAACTTTAGTCTATTGATAAACACGGCTCAGTCACCATTCAGTGCTAATCCAAGAACTCTTTGGGTGAAAAGAGTGCCACAAAGCAATAACTGGGTTGGGGCACAGGTCACTATTCAACCACAAACAGTGCCATACTTTTTAATGTTCAGAGCGTCCCTAATGACACCGAGTACTGATACAATAGGTTTGGATGACATTTCCTACACAGAAGGTGCCTGTCCATCAACCTCCATTTGTGACTTTGAAGTATGTGCATGCTATTATTTCATCTTGAATCTTATATTAAAATTATATTTTATCAGGTTGACTTTTGCAATTGGAATGTGAATGTACCAGGTGGCTTTGTTAGAGCCAGTCCATTATTAATAACTGGCCCCACACTTCCACCAATAGATCACACATTAGGAGCACGGGATGGCTATTATATCAAAGTGAACATTCCAAATCAAGATGTGATACTGTCCTACACAATACCACCAAGTATATCGGCCAATCACACACTGCCCATCTCATATTTACCTAGACCAATGTGTCTCAAGTTCTGGTACTATATGGGATCTCCACCTTCAGTAAAACAGGACATTAAAGACTATGTTAATGTATCGAAAACAGTATTTGGAAGTTTGTCACACATTAACCTCGGAGGAATTACTGCTCCGACACTCAAAATGTTTAATAATTTGAATCAATGGCTCTACAAAAGAATTAATCTGAATATTGCTGTCCACGAAGAGGTTTCGATCACTGCAGGAATTACCAGTCCCTATTCAGTAGTGGCATTTGATGACATACAAATCCAGAAACAAGCCTGTGAACAACCAGGGTGGTGTGATTTTGAGAATGGTTAGTTTACTCAACAGACTGTATATTTGATAGAAAAATAAATATTTTTTAAATTCAGATTTGTGTGGCTATTCTAACGCTCCGCCCAACAGTAATATAAAACGTGTGCTTTGGCTGAGAACCACTGGTCAAACTGAATCTGATAGAGATCACACAACAGATACAGAGGATGGATGGTATATCTATGTACAGGATGACGCTCAGTCAGATGGTGTGGCAGTGCTTCAAAGTGAGATTGTCGGTCCCTATAACAGTCCATTTTGTTTTGGTTTCTATTATCACATTCTGTCCGAAATATTTTTCACACCAAAACTGAAAGTTCAATATTGGGCACCTGGAATAGCGCCCATATCAATAACCAATATATCAAGCTCAAACCAGGATAGATGGATCAAGTTTAGTGTTACTCTTAATCAATACCCGCAAGGAAGGTTCCAATTCATAACATACCAGGGACAGGCATCCAGAGCTGATGTGGCCTTAGATGACATTACAATAAAAGCCGGTGCTTGCGATCAAAAAACCCTGACTACAACTAGTAATCCAATGACTACTTTGGAGCCAATTCAAAACCAACAGTGGAACTGTAACTTTGAGACCACTTGCAAATGGAGTGTTACTGCTGCTGGATGGAAAATAATGTCATGGGCAAATAGTAAGTCTTAAATTTTCACCTAGTATATTATATTTTTAATCAAACCCCAACAAAATTCTCAGTAGTTCTCATTATTTCAGTCAGAAATAATATAAACTAAATTTTTTATTAAAAATTATACTTATTTGAGGAAAAGGTTACAGTTTTTAATAGTTACATTTTGATTGATTTTTTTGCCAAGATTTTAACTATTAGAAACTGAAAAATATGTCAGTTGAAAGTGTTTGACTGAGACCTGTGCTCTAAGTCATGTGCTCTATCAACTGAGCTATTGAGTCCGTTGAACTAATGTTAATGTATTTTAATATTAATGATTTGAATGTTAAAGGAATTGTTGAGTGAAACTTCAAGTGATGTCACTTAAACTTAGCATTGATTTCAGTTTTGGAATGGAATGGAAAACTTTATTTATACTGAGAATCAATTTAACAAATTATGTCATTTTTAACATGAGCTCAGTTTTAAATAAATTATATTTTTTAAACTATTTACTTGACAATACAAAATTTCACAAATATAGAGCACCTAAATACAGTCTATCCCGTTAATAAACCAGTGGTGCGACCTAAGTATTAGTTGGTTAAAAAAAATATTTCTCAAATATACTATTTTGCTCTATATATGTTTTTCACTAAAAATAATTAAGCTAATTTGTTTTTGACTTTTGAATAGACCAAGTTCTATTTTTCTGAAATTGATTTAATTTTTCAAAATTCTATGAAATAGCTTCAATGTAAACATATTTATGCGGAAAATGAATTAATTATATTTAAAAATAATAAACTTCACTAAAAACTAAACAGAGTTATCATAAAAAAAATGAAATTCAGTTAAATTGTGAATAGACTTACTGTTTGAGTGAATCCACTACCAACATATTAACTAGTTTAAATTTTTAAAATATTTCAATTTTTCAAAATCTATTTTACAGTTAATAAAAAAAATTTAGTCAATACATAAAAATTTTATTTTATTTTAATCTAGTTTATTTATAATTATATTTACAATTCAAGCTAACTGGAAAAAATTGTGTAAGAAATTACTAAGAATACACCAAATAAAAAGAAACTAAATTCAATGTAAATATTTTACAATTTTAAAGATAATTTTACAGTTTTTAATAGATTTTCAATTGTAATCAATACTCTAAAAATATTATTCAAAAAAATGTATTCACGTCTATTTTAGATAATAATGTGGGCCCTCGAGTAGATCACACTTTGAGAACAATATTTGGTCATTATCTACTTTATGATGGCAGCCAAACCACAGCAGCTAATCCATTGCAATTCACTTCAGATCCAGTGACAGCTCCCTTCAATAGTGACACTACAGCCTGTTTTACGTTGTGGTATTATATCGATACCAAATCAAAATTTAATTTAACGTTTGGATACTATCCCACATCGAGTCTTATGAATTTTGTTGCTATGCATAAAACATCAGGTTTGAGTCACGACAATGGAAACAGATGCAAGTAAATATTAATATTACCGCAAACAGTAGACTATCCATACAATTACAGCATAACAATGAACTTCCTTTTATCGGAACTGTCGCTATCGACGACATTAACTTATCAATTGGTCAGTGCAAATATGATACCGGAGTGGAATGTGACTTCAGTAATGATTATTGTGGTTATCAGGTAAAGTTGTTTTTTATTTAACAATGACAATTATTTTATTCTTCATCCGAACAGGTATTAAGGAAGGCGAGTCCACAGCTTTTTGGAGAATCTGGAATTGGATATATAACTAATATGTTGACCAAGGCACAAAAGTATGGCCCACAAACAGATCATACAACTGGAGAAGCGTTCGGTTTTTACTTCTGGTTTACGAAACCACTTCCATTGAGAAATGGAACGGCTTATGAAACACAACTGGTTATCAATAACTTACCTGCCATTACATACAAACTCCAGTGCCTTAAGTTCTGGTATCAAATCAATACTACAAATTATTCGTTTTATATTTATGTTGCGCCCACCACTTCTGTCAACTATTATAACCCGAGTTGGACAGTACCCTATAATAACTTTAATCAATGGACGAGAGGACAGTTGACAATAACAGCCAGATTTCTACATAAGATAGTGTTCTCAATGAAAATGCCTCAAATCGCACCGAACAACTCATTTATAGCACTGGACGACATTAGTTTGACACTTGGCGCTTGTGAAGCACCGGTATCCTGTGATTTTGATATTGACGTGTGTTCGTGGGCTAATGTAAGAGCTCAAGATGCTAATACCAATTGGGCAAAATTTACAGGTTAACTTTTATTAACATTATAGTTCTTTTTCATTCATCAATTATATTTAAAACTATAGGACCTCCCGATGTGAACGTTCAATGGTTTGGTCCGAAAGTAGATCATACTCTGCAAAGGAATAGCGGTTCTTATATATACTTGACTTTAGCGCGAAGTAGTTTCCAGATTCAAAGGATAGCAGTAATTGAGTCAATGATACAACCATTGAAAACATCAAAATGTCTGTCGCTTTGGCCTCAACTCTTAGGAACTGATGCCTCGATTGAAGTGATTCTCGTCAGATATGGAAAGAATGTTCCCCTCAATAATGAGACACACTCTCTGTCACAAGTTATAGCCGGCCCCAAAACAAATTGGACTAAATTGAGTTTCACAATAGATCCCTATCAGTTCCCAAACACAACCGTATTTTCAATCAGAATAAGAGGAAAGGTATCAATTTATAAGAGTTTTATAGCTTTGGAATATTTATATGAGTGAAGGCATCTGTTCTAATGTCAAACCAAACATAATGTTCTGTAAGGGACCCAATCCTACACAATATGATGTATCAAAACGATGTGATTTTGTTTATGACTGTCCACTATATGACGATGAAGATAATTGTGGAGATTGTGATTTTGAGAAAGGTAATATTTATTCGGATTATATAAATAAATAGTAAAACTAGCATTTTAGTGATAGGTTAATTTAAATAATCAAAATTCAAAATTTTTGAATTAATAATAATCTTTCAAAAATGAAATAATTTCCAGAAAATTATTGATTAAAATTTATTAAAGTTATCGAAGATAAGTGTCAGTTCTTACAAAATAAAAAAAACTTGCCCGGCATGTGTACTTTTATAAAGTAATTGATTTGAGGTAATTTCAATATAAGTTTTGTTTTAAAATTACAGTTTTAACACAATTTTATTTTTCAAAAATCTAATTTTGATTTAAGTTTAGAATAATGATTCATATGTGCTTCCTCAAATGCTGTTCATTATGAAATTAAATATTTTTGAACAATTTAAATAAATGAATTTATTGAGTTAATTGCAATGTCAATGTTGTCTATGTCTTTCATCATAAAGATTTTCATAGTAAGTTGATATAAGTTGATAAATATTTTATCTAAATATTAAGTAAAATTTAATAAAATTAATCTGGTAGTAATTATTTATGATTTATAAATAATAAATAAAAATAAAAATACTGTCACATTTTATAATGAAAATGTTTGAAGTAAATCGTCTATTGCTTATTTGCCAAAATATTAAGATTGAAAATGATTCATAAAATTAAACATAGAATTTATGTAAAGTTACAGTTTTTAGAATATTTTTATTTTTCTAATCAAAGGTTTGTTGCTTATAAAAAATGTATTAATTTTAAGTTTTAAAAACATTACAAATAATAACTTTCATATGAGAATAGTGTCCTCTCTCCTAAAAATAAAATCAGAATAAAATCAAAATGTTTAAAATTTATCAGAAAACTGTAATTTATTAATAGAATTAGATTTTATATTAACAGAATATTCTAAACAAATTATTGGTTTAAAATCAATGGATCTTTATTTTAAATATATCTATTTTCAATAAAAGATAATACTTTTTGACATTTTTGAAATTTAAAAAATGCACAAGAAATTAGAATGTTTTAAACAGATAACTGAATAATAATAAGCGAGTATTTAAAATATTAATTTCACAATTTCATAATTCAATTTATTTTAGCAAGATAAAATACTCATTAACATTGTGAATATAGAAATTATTATAGAATTAAATCAAAATTACATTTTTAGATAAAATTGTGTTAAAACTGTTATTTTTAAACAAAACTTATATAGAAATAACACCTCAAATCAATCACTTTATAAAAGGTTCAAGTGCATTACTTCCTTTTTATTTTGTAAGGACTGACACTTATCATCGATAACTTGGAAATTATTTCATATTTGAAAGATTCTAATATTAACTCAAGAATAAAATTTTGTTTATTT
>JAQGBR010000474.1:0-12920 GCA_034698525.1 Achipteria nitens | reverse complement strand
CAAAAATAATTAACAGATGAGAACCGATCTTTGTTCTGATGGGGGACTGCCTTCTGCTACAAAAAATTTATTTTTTAAAAAAGCAATCGTTTGACTGCAATATCAGTATTACAAAAATCAATAATTAATTAATAGTTAACTCAATTAAACTAATGTTAAATACAAATAAAAAAGAATTAAACTTAAAATTATTATTAATTTCTAAACACTTTACGGGAAAACAGGAAAAAATAATTTTTATTCTTTAAATTTATGGGAAAAAACTATTAACTAAACAAATAATAAAATGATTGGTTAGTAATAAATCTCATCTCAAGATCACTGATTAGGAGAAGCCCTCAAATCAATTGATAAAAATGTCAATAATTCATAGAATATTTACAAATAAATTACTATTTTTTTAAATAATTTTCTCAATTCTTCACAAAACAAACGAAAATATTGAGTAAACGAAACAATTAATGTAAGAAATTATCTTTTTTTAAATGACTGTCGACTTGGAATTGGGTTTTGTCTTAACTTTTGTTTTGAACGCAAATGACTTTACAATAATTTGTTTTTCTTTTTTGTATAAATATATTTTCAATGATTGAAATCTCAACAAAATATTTACATTAAATATAAACTTCAATCTGAATAAAATTCGAATCCAAACAGAAGGCATTCCATAAACTGACTGTGCATTTGGTCTGTAAACAGACAATTTGTATATCCGTTTACCCGAAAGTAGCCCCAGAAGTACTAAACCAATGCCTGGACAGTGTGGTAGAGCTGCATCAGGAGTTGTATATGAATAGGAAGGCATGACGTCCTGTCATGGGTTGACGGGTCTAATGAAAGCCACGACAAAGCGTTGTAACCCTCGAGAACACATCTATTGGCACAACATATATGTCAGAACTATTCAATTGTATAATATCTCAAAAGATCAATACCTCAAGACATCTGTCGTCAGATTGGAATCGAGTGAATGATAGTTACGAATGTTTGAGTGCAAGAAGTCGTCTGAGTTTTGCTGCACTGAAGGCGTGTGTATGAGTAGAGCCGACTGTAAAACACATCATATTTTAATATTTGTTCCAATAATCGATTGAAATACAAACTTTAAGAAAGACTGGACACGAGGTCTCCATATGAGGACAAGAAGACCAAAACCATCGCGGGAGTGGACCCGTTTTGGCAGTCGAGACATAAAAGGCCAGAGCGAGCGGTTGTTGAAGGAGTTGTGTCGGTTCGTCCTGAATGTCAACTCCGAAATTGTTTGAAATCTATTGGATTTTAAAAACAGTTAATAAACTAATTTATAGAAGAGATTAAAATATGAATACCAATACCTTCATAGATCCGGAACCGCCATAACCTCCCTGACGATTGCCTGGACTGTCAGGATGTAGGTCTCCGTGACCCTGACCTGGACTTTGTGGCGATGATTCGGTCCACGAGAATATATCGTTAACATTGATGTCGTCCTCTACTGCTTCGTCTAAAGCCTGAAGAATGTCGTCTTCCC
The DNA here is from genome assembly GCA_034698525.1 of Achipteria nitens. NCBI lineage: Eukaryota > Metazoa > Arthropoda > Arachnida > Sarcoptiformes > Achipteriidae > Achipteria > Achipteria nitens. Next base: position 11,410 of record JAQGBR010000474.1, on the reverse strand, counting down.
CTATGTTTGCCCCCAAAGCATCGATAGAAAAGGATCCGTGAGATGATTGGGTGGTCGCAGATGTGGGGAATACCAAAATGTGAGTACAAGAGGCGTCCTCTGGAGTACTGAGACTACACGTATTGCATGAACTGCTAAACCGTTCATCGGGTGTGTAGTGATCGGGGAAAACCCGGAGCGTTGTGTCGGCTTCTAATGATATTAAACAGGCAGAGAAAATGGCCGGTTGATCGAAAGGGCTCAGATGCGAACATTGACTACACATTTCCCGCAGTTCTCGACTAAATCGAAGCAAAGACTTTTTGCTGAGAAGAGATGCCCAGTCTTTGAGCTCTCCGTGTCCTATACGACCCAATCTTCCGATAACTAGTCTCCAGGGGGTCACTGACTCAGACATAACTGTTTGCACGAATCGCATCAATTTGTTTAAACCGAAACGTCTGACCGAAGCTTTTCGTCTTCGCGTTCGGTTTGGAATCTCGATATTAATAGAAGTGGTCTCCAAAAGGTCTCCCTTATCGTTGGTAACCGAAGCTAATAACCAGCGCTGGTCTTCAGTGAGACAATAACAACAATAGAGGATCTGTGAGCGCTCCCGTCTGTCGCCAAACATTTCGCCCAATTCTGTCTGTTTGTCTTTAAGCGGCGCTAAAATGAAAGGCGGAGTATATATTCGGCTTATATTAGTGGCCGGATCTTTGCTTTTAAGGAAGAGGTCAAACATGGCTGCCGGTCCAAAACCTGTCAGACTCTTGACAGTCGATTGTTGGAGCAGTTGTTGGCGACACTGAGAGAAAACAGATAACGACAAGTCTTTGAGCTGATCCAGTCTTGAGCTTCCATTAGGATCTTTGCCATTATTGAGAAGTGAGTCCAAAGATATTAACTGCAAATGAATACTATTTTTGAGGTTTTCGGGCAAATATCGGATTATTTGTGTATAACATCGAAGTAACCCAACGCTCGACAGACGGTATAAGTCTTTGTCGACCGAACCATAAGTAAACGGTTCGATGATATATATCACAATTGCTGGCTGTTTGTATGGGTCCTCGTCCTGTTCCTCTTCTCGTTGGTTAGGCTGTTGGGAATGAGACGAGTGCTGACCCGACGATTCATTTAGGTTTTCATCGTTAACCTTCTCATTGTTTGGGTCGGTGTTAGGCATCGGACTATTCGACTGTTTACAGTTTGCAGAGTTAAGGCCTCCAATACCTGTGCTGTTGTTGATATTGTTTCCATTTGTACTATCATTTGACTGTTTGCTCGCATTTGATTCGAACAGTGATTTGTCCAGAGTTTGAGTGCTTAGATGTGGTGACAACTGGTGACGACATGCCTGAGCGTAGAGTTTTAGTTTTGTGGCAACACTTCCGTCACCGATTTGGTTGAACCAATCATCGATCGGCAACTGCTCGTCGGCCAACTTCTTGGCTGTTCGGGTGCCGACTCTGAGGATCCCATCGCGAAGTACTTTAGTGATGGGACAGTGTCTGCCCAAACGTAACATTTCGTAAGTAGTACTCAATTCTTTGAAAAATGTCTTCACATGAGATAAGATATAATCGTTTTCTGGAGAGACGACTACATATGCGATATCACGGGTCAGGGAATAGGGTTCGAGTGATAACTTTTCCCAGTATTTCAATGCAAATGGCGATAATGCGACGCAATCCTTGTCATACCCGACCAAAAGAGAAGGAATTGGTTGTGGTTCACATTGATCTTCAGTTCCACGTCCTGCCAATCGATGGAATTGTCTCCACGTGAGAGGGCCGGACACAGTATAAGTCACTTCCCACATCTTAGTCTTCTTTCGTTGGACCGATTCCTGCATAAGTGGTTGCAATTGTCTTAATAAACGAATCACTTCCTGATTATTAACCGGAAATTTAGTCGTTCTAAAAGACCACTCATGTAATGGATTTTTGTTTTGATCACTCGAGGAATAGTTCTGAGGTATTAAATGCTTGCTCTGCATATTATCGGTCGACATCTTTGCCGATAAGAGAGCGGCGAATGTTATTTGAGAGCCGTCTCTAAAGTTAAGAATTGATTGATTTCTCAGTTTGTTTGTGTCCATCACTTTTTTATTCAGACCAATGTCTTCACAGCTGAAGAGATGACCGTTAAGTCGTTCTTTAATTATGTCGTAATGGAAAGCCTTCGATAGTACAGAACAGGAGGACAAGACATTTGTCGTTTGGATTATTATTAAGTCAATAATCGACTGATCGATAGATTCAATAGAATTCTCTTTATTTTCTTTAGTGTTGTCGTCACTAATGGATGACTCGATTGCCGCCAAATTTTTCTTCTTAAGTCCATCGCACGGATCGTATATAAGACCAGTGATGTCGACCTCATCCTCATAGAAGAGTCCCGCGAAATGACTTCTATGCCGATTGACAACAGCACTGAAACCACATGTGCACCGATACTGTGCTTCATCACAACCGCCCGGTAGTAACTGATCCGGCAAATAGACACCGACGTCATTGCCTTTGATATTCATATTACAAACACAAAGAGAACAGCTCTCGAAGTTGTGATCTTTGAATAGATTGAGTAAAGAGTCTGAGAGCATAAGATTAACTACAAGACTGTGCGCCTCTGGAAATGATGGTACAGAAGACATGTGTTCTTGTGGTAAGTGGTTTCGAGCCATATATGGGTTCTGAGAATTGAAATGCATTCCCGGCACTGGACTCGTGGCCGGATGTGGACTGCGGTGAGCGCCGCCATAAGGATTTGCGTTACCATAGAAAGTATGCGGTGCCGGCAGACTATCATTAGGGTTGTAATTTGGATGATAATGAGGTAGTGGTGAGTGTGGGACATGTGATCCGTCCGCTTGTGTTACATAAAGAGATGGATGAGAATGTTGTGGATGTGAGCCATGAATGTGTTGTAAGTGTTGAATACCATTAGGGTTTGGCATTTGTTGGAATTGGTTCGGTCCCGGAGACAGGTTTGGCCTCATTCGCATCTGAGAGTAGGGATGAGACGATCGGGACATCGGATGTGACATAAAGTTAGACGCGTTTTGTTTGAGAGGAGTTATATGATTGTAATGATTGGATGCACTTTTGGCCTGATTTGGAACCGACACAGACTTCACTTGGATTGGATTACTGTTGGCCACCGGAGTCGGCAGTGTTGGCATCGATTGTTCGTATTTACATTCTTTTGGAATCGTAGGCAGATTTGGAATATTCGGGAGCGGAGCGTATTTGGAGGACGCGATCACTTGACATTGAATCGGAGGCTTATATACATACGACCAGTCCTTTAATTTTAAATTTATATTAAATTTTAAGATATTTATATAAAATGATTATCGAATACCTTTGAGTTTTCAATCATATTAGGACTGCACGGGTATAACGAAAGGTCATCAATTATAGTGGCGTCGGGTCCTATAAAGTTACCGCACGGCGATGGAGCCATCGGTTCCAAAGATGGCGGAGTGGGAAACATTCGCGCCAACTCTGCCATCGAAGCCATTTGAAGATTGGCTGCAGAACTGTTTTTATTGGACTTTGAGTGCTCTTCTAATGGGTTGACACCAGTTATTGAAGAGTTGTTCGGAGCGATAACTCTATTGTTGACACCCGAAGGAGTTAATGGTGGCTGAAATGTCTCATCATTACTATCTTCACCGGAAGACGTGTCAAATATTTGATCCAAATCTCGATAAGAAGGGACTAATTCTGTCTCTTTGGTGAACACTTTCATCAGTTGTGGCGGAGTCGCTGAAAGTTCGTTAGAATTCGTCTTTTGATTGTCTCTATTTGTCTGTGAATTACTGTTTGGGTTTAATTCAGGTGACGGAGCGCTGCACTCGAGTTTGACAGTCGACTCATTAATTACTTCTTCTGTTATTCCATTTTGTGCTACTTTATAGCCCACCCCTTCTTCATCGTAATCACTGAACTCATACGGATCTTTTGGTTTAGGCATTAACTGAGAGTCAGTGAACTCTCCATTAATCTGAGAGCCGGGACTCAATCTTTTTCTTCCACTAAAATAATAGTCATTTACACTCAAACGTCTAAAATCATTGAAAGTATTTTTTCTCCTATTTTTTGGCGCCGGTATATCGCAAATATCGGTTAAGTCAGACAAATGGCTGTAGTCATAAAGAAGTCCGTTCCTCATTGGGTCACAATCATTGTCCTCATAAGTACAGATCGCAAGTGATGGCCGTTTAACTCCGTTTATACTGTTTTGATGCGTTTGATTGGAGTTTTCATTTGAGTTAGAATTGACTGCAGTCGTATTTGATTCGGAGACCGGTATTTGTGTGTTATTAGAGTCGTTATCTGCAGACTGTCCTCCAGGAGTCCACTGATTCATTTGAATACTGGGCGAGTCGTCACTTATATTATTTGCATTCACAGATCCTTTGAGTAATGGGTTGTTTGGCGATAATAACTGTTCCAAACGGGTCCTATTGTTGGACAGAGGACTGGGCCCAGGATTAGTCATCAGCTGTGCCTCATTACAATTAGTCAGATCCTCTTTAATTGGATGCGGAGATACCGACAAATTGTTTTGTTCTACAGATGAAGTCTGACCGTCCAAAATGAGTGATTGTGCGACAGAATGAGGAGAATCGACTCCATTGACACCGGAAGGCGTTGCGGCGCTCGACTGCAATGATGGCAATCCTCCGCCACTGATTGGGCTTTTGTACGAATAAGTCGGCACTGAAGTCGGTTGAGATATAGAACTCGAAACACTTGGATTAGCAGCAGTTCCACCAGAATTGGACGCATTTGAAGTTAAATTCGAATTCGTCAGACCATTGATTAGTTCTATCGATGCGTTAAGTACTGGACTTCTTCTATGAAATGGCGGAACACTTTTAGACCCTTTATTTCGACTCTCTTTATCTGTTTTGTCTCCTTTTTTATTGCCTGACATTTGATTGATATATGAGTTGGTGTTCGAGGACTTGGAGGAGACATTGGAAGCCTTCTTGGCTTTGCATCGAAAACAATTGCAATTATTTTTAATACAGGGATCGGTTACGTTCCAAAGTAACAGATTGTCGGCCGTCTCTTCACTCAGTTCTTTGAGTTTTGTTGAGTCCAATGCTTTTTGTTGTGATAGCGATAACTCATGAGAGACACAGTTTTTTAGGAGATAAGTATGAGTTGGGATCTGCTGCTGATATGGACAAAGTATTGGCTTCGAGTTACCAAAGCTGTCGTTTGGGACAATTTCACTAACATTTGTAACACTTTTCGAATTAGATTTATTCGAATAACATTTAATAGTTTTTTGTTCGTCAATCTTATGGTCGATATCTGTCACAAAAACATAACAAAACGGATATTTCATTCGAAATCCGGAGACAATCACTTCCACCACTCTATTCACTGAATTTGAAGAATTTGTTCCGAAATCGTTTGAATTAATATCAGACCCAAAATGTTGGGACAATACGTTTGGTTGTGCTGAGCCTTGAGTCGTGTCTTTTGATGAACTCATTTGAGTCAACGGATAAATTTGTTTCCATTCGTTCAATACTTTTTGTACGGAAGGGTCGGTATCTTTATAGCTCTGACCGGTCAACACACCGGCCATACCATATGGACCCAAAACCACTGTTTGACACAAAATTAATTAATTAGAAAAATATCACTCAAATTAACTTTTAATGATTACCTCTTAAGCCATTTTGTGATGTCTGAGCGGAATGGAGATCCGCTTTAGTGATGCGGTAAACGGCTGGATGTTGTCTAACATCAACATTGGCACAGACAGTGCTGTCCCCGTGAACGAAGAAATTAAATGCAAACGTTAACTGAGTGCCATCACTGGATCTCTTCGTTGGACTGAATTATCGATTAAAATATTGTCAAAACAATTAATATAATAAATAAAGAGATTTATTACTTTTTGACACTTTGATCTGTGCTTTCAGTACAGGTATCTGTTGGTTGGAAGAACCAACGACCCAATCGAGCAAAACCTCGTGAAAGCAAACATCTGTAAACAGAATTAATATTAATATTTTCCAAATTTATTATAAAAACAGATAAAGAGAACAATACCTTTCGATTAAATTATGCAGTGCTTTGAATAAAAGAGTTCTACATTCGTATGAAAGGCCTGTTTCCCACGAACCAGATTCAATTTCTGTAATCACACAAATTTTATTTTAAAAATATACTTAAATTTTGAAAAAAAATAATCAAAAGAATAACTAAATTATTAATCAACAAAAAACATGTGTTGAGAAACTCGAGTCTAAATAAATAAAAATCTCAAAAAAGTGCAAATTTTGACGAAAAATTTATTAATTTTGTGGAGAATAAGAGAAATAAAGTACCAAAAGTGGTAATATTATACGTCATATCATATGTTAGAATACATTTAAAGAGTTCTTATTTGATAGCAAACTATTGGAGCCATAGTTCGCACCAAATTAATTATGATCTTAACTTCCTATTAAATAATTGTTGTCAACAGTTAACTATCAATAGTTTAAAGTTTCCGTTCATTAAAACTAAATATTGTTTCCAATTTCAAAACAAAACAAATTTTAGAAATAAAAGATTTGTTTGAATTGAGTATCAAATGTCAGTATTCAGTCAATTATCACATTTTTTTAGTATTTTAGTAATTTATTAAATTATTGTATTAATTGTTGACTTTTAAAGTATTTTATTCATACAAAAGTTAATTAAAGAACTTTTGTATAATTAAAGTAAATTATTAAAAGCCATAAATCATATTATAATGTATTGTATAGAATGCGAGGAAATTAAGTTTAAAACCATTAACTAAATCATTATTTATTGTTATGAGAATTAAGAATATATTGGCTTTTAATTAATGTTTTCAAAAGCAAACCCACAACAAACTAATACTAACGAGGAAAGGGATGAAAGGCAACAATCAATAAATGGCTTTAACTCCATTTGATGGCAGAGAATGCAGAGCATATGGACACTCATATTGTGCAGCATATAGTCAACTAATAGTCTTATAGCTATGGTCTCTCAACAGTATTCTGGGCTCTCATCTGATCATAACATTAATATAAATATAAAATCAAGTAAACAGACACTAAAAGCAACTCAATTGTCATTAAAATTAAAGTAATCATTGATTACACAAATGGCTATTAAATTGATTGGATTTAAATTTAATGCATTCATTAAACAATATTTTAATTTTAATAAATCAAAGCAATAATCAAATTATTGATTATTTTGTTCAAAATGTGTTGCATTCAAAGCACACAAATATTTAATAAAGCTTTTGGTTTAGAGTCAGTTAAAAATGATTATTTAAAAACATTTTAAATATTTATGACTCTATTAAATATTATGTATTATTTATGTTTGAAATACTCTTTTCGATGAATGAATGTATGAATGAACCGAAAGATTGTAAAAATATTTACTCTTTAAAAAAATATGTAAATCTAATTCAATGTCAAACATATCTAAAAGTTATAATAAAAAGCGATTGGATTTCCAGATAATTGTCAAAAAATTAAGAAAAACCGAAAAACATTTGATAATTATTAAGAAAAAGCCCCCAAAAAACTGGTTGAACAAAGAATTGGACAAAACTAGGGTTAGTTCATTGGCCTCTCATACAAGACTTCTCTAAGAAGTGATGATAGAGTTAATGACAATATATTACTATTAATCAATTATTTTTGATATTCACTACAAATAATTAACGATTGAATTATAGGGTAATTACAGATAAATCATCGATAGATTTATATCAAACAAAATATTTAATCGGATTTTCTTTTAATAAATTAATCGAAAATAAATATAAATATCTAACACTTTAGGGACTGAAGGAAACATTTCAAGGATTATAATGAAAACACAAATAAATAATATTAATATATTAAGAAAATTGTTATTAAATTATCTATAATTAAATGACTGTCAAATCAATGAGTAGTGGATAACAACAAAAAAGCGATTCAAGTGTTGAGAGTATTGGTTATAAACAGTAAGTTATTGGCCATAACTTTTGGCAATAAGTGTTTAGTATTATTTCAAGAGATAATAAAAATGTTTCTCTATTTTCAAATCAATTATAGCTATGGTTTTCAAGAGCTAAACATAAACTAAGACATGAAAAGGGGATCAAAAGGAAAACAGACAATAGAAGAGAATCTGAATTATGTGTTTGCAGTTAACATTTCAAAGACAGAACTCCAAACAGAGGTATATGTCGGGGGAGGGAGAGGGGCAGCACAGATAGAGAGCATAACTGGTGCCAATGCATTGCAATCAATGAACTTTTTTGCATTGGTATCAGTAAAGCGATATTTGAGTTAAACGTAAAATTGTTTCGTCTCTTATAGTTAGCCAACAATTCTTTAGAAGAAAATCATTTAAAATAAAATTTTTCCTCTTTTGAGGGTTTAGTCAAAGAAAAATGTGATCTCAAGGCAAAGGTTGCCAGAAGTGGACTCGCGAGACGACTCCGCTCTTATGGAGAACACCTCTTCTGTATATACTTCAAGGCCGGTCACAAATTCACAATTAAAAAGCTAAACATGTTTTGCTTTATAAGTATTTATCCAGAAATTTGAAAAACATTTTTATTCTCTAAATTCAATCAAATAATTACTTTCTTTCGGTAAACAAAATTTTTTAGTAATTTTTTAAAAATATTTTAAGTATAAAAAGAGTTGAAATCATTTATTACTACTTTTATCTCTTTTATTATTTTATCAATAAATGTGATTAAAAAGTCTGTCCAAAGAAAACGAATAATATTTTCAATTTTTATAAACATTAGACTAAAAGAGAAAAATCCTCATAAAAATCAAAAGCAATCAAATAATTCGAATTAAATCAAAAAATCATGAATTGTATAGAATTGGGAACAAATGCCGAAGAATTACTGGTATATTACAAGTGGTAATACCTGCCTAACGGCTAAGTAGATAAACAAATAGTATAGCGATTGCTGTTCGCAAAAAAGTAGTTCATTTAAATTGAGGTCATTTTAGAACAAAATTCAAAAAAAAATTAATTAATATCTAAAATACAGAATAAATGAGTCAAACAAACAAATGAGGAAACAATTGACGACGCATTAGGAGAGCACAGAGACATACCTTGCAATTCATTGTGGACCAGTTCTGTAAGGTCTGGCTCTTCTCCGTACCAAAAGATCCACAACTCTTTAGTGAAGTTGTTTTGATTATCGTTAAATTGTCTGCCATTTGGTTCTGTTTTTACGCGACGCCAAACGCACAGTAGGTCTGCAGCTAAACATTTACAGTACGAACTGAGCACCGGGTCCTCTAAGGGCTCAACAGATGAACTCTCACACGTCAAGTGTCTCCATTTGATACCACATAAGTCGGCCTAACATTCAATCATATAATTAGACATCAAATATGACAACAAAAATATGTCAAAAAATAAAATAAATAATCGATTATTAGTTTATATCAAACGTTAAAAACAAAACAAAACAAAAATCGGTTTCAAAGGAAAAATTCCTAATTAATAATTGATTAAAAAGAGTGGTAAAAACGATGATAATTATGTGTCTGGGAATCAGTTAATAGATTATTGAGAACAGTATTTGTTAAACAAATCAAAACTAATTTGAATTTTCCTTAAATTATGAAAATCTAGTCTTAAATTGATTTCTGGTTTTAATTATAATTAAATTTGATTTTGTGTTAACTTTTTCTTCGATATAAATAGTGTTAAATAATTAATTGAGTCAAACATTTAGGGGATAACTATTTGTCAGACATTTGTTGATTGTCTGGGAATGGCATACGAATGACATTTTCAGACTTCTTCTGAATACTAATTAATCTAAATTTTGATACAATTTTAACGTCAATTGGTTTGTGAATAGATATATAAGAGTTGGGATCAACTAAACAGCGTTAAGATTAATGCCGACTCTGACCGGGACTCAAGTCCGACAAATGTGTTTTAAGGCCAAAAGGAGAGACACATCCGGATAATACTCGAATCAGACATTCAAATACATTAGTTTTGGGATCAGTTTATCTTCAAATCAATTGTGAATAAATCGATATAAAGTATAGTAAGAAAAATGAATAGAAATATGAATTAAATGTTAAATAAGTGTTAAAATATTAGACATAATTATAATAGAAATGTATTGAAAACAATAAGAGTTATGTAAGAGATTTATACCAAAGCAAAGAAGTTTGTGTGACAATCTTCAAGGCTGGAACCGTTGGTCACAAAGTTGGGGTGAGTCATGTCATCCGATTGACAGACATGACTTGCACTACAATTAACAGACCGTTAATCGGGTGGACAGTCGACCACTAATCGCATAAATCCATTAAATACAACGATTTGAAGTCAATTCATAGAAATTGAGTCAAACTCTACCAAAAACATGGCGAACATTATGGCCTAATCTCACACTCTGTCCATACATTACGTACACATACCTCACACTCACGTCATCTCATTATTAGATATAGTCTTAGCTTTTGTCACAATTATTATCCCAAATACTATTCAAATCATCAAATAATTACAATTGAATAGATATCAGATTAATAATCTAGATCAATATTCTAAACCTTGTGCTTCTCAGTCAAAATTGATTGATGACATTGGAAAGGGTTATCTTTATTTAATGTCGATATTGTTTGAATGCAAGCCATGAGAAGGTTGTGTGACTTTTGTTGATCATTGGCTGACTGTTTAACTGTCAGCTAATTGTTTGGGTCAACACATACCATGACATCTATGGAACAGACTATTTATTGCCGGCACTACACATACACCGATTCCTTATAAACATTAATTCTGTTTTTCCTCTGATTTGAGAAAAAGTGTGGGATTTCACAGAATTTGTTGTATTGACTGCATTAATAAATGCAATGCTTCTGAATATCTGTTAAACAATTACCTGTGCATTCAGTCAACACACGAAATCAATTCAAATTAACTGTTATGTCATATCTCGTCGATAAAACCTACGTATAATTATATATGTTTAAACAAAAAATTGACCAAGAACATGTGGGAGAGCCTAAGAGTATATGCGCTCTCACATCAAATTTCAGTTCAATAGGAATACAAAATTAAAACATGAGATAAGATTTACTTTTTTGCTGTTCATTAATGTACTAGATCAAATTGAATTTAGATCTAAGTTGATTAGATTAACAATGTAATCTGATAGGTTTAAACAAAGTTCTATTTAATAAGATAATCTAGGCAAATTTTTATATAATTAGCTAATTCTTATCACAAAATCTCTAATTCTATTTTAGTTATTCCAGATTTTTCTCTAAACCTAAAGTAAAGGTAGTCATCATTTTTATCACAAATATGTTGTCATAGGAATTAAATGTTCTTTTATTACATTTGGAACAAAATATAGTTTTACAAAAATTACC
>JAQGBR010000473.1:0-12931 GCA_034698525.1 Achipteria nitens | reverse complement strand
GATTTATTATTTAAAAGTGTAGCAATGAATTGTCAAGTTAAAATATTAAAATAGTCATAAAATAGAGACATATTTTATTTAAGTCTATACTAGAAGTAATGTTCTGTTTATATATTCTATTATGAAAAGTGCACCAATTATTTCAAGTATATTGGAATAATTCTTCAAGATAAAAAAAGCAATATTTAAAATGTACAGGTTTCAAAAATAAATTGAACTTATTTAATTGGCAAAACCTATTTTGGTAATCAAATTATTACTGTCGTCTGTAAGTAAATGTACACTCAATTAGAGTTTGTGGTTGAGTAAAGCACTGGAGAAAACTTGATAAAAAAATTAAATAAAGAGCTTGCATCAATATTATTATCTCATTCACCTCTCTGTTTATGACAAAACCGTCTCCAAAACTATAGAAAATATTTGGTCCTTCTTTGAGAACATAGCATACGGTCAGATAATGTGAAAATAGCTGTCACTTCATATCATTAATAAGCTCTTCACCAGAAAAATAGGTAATATTTTTTTTATCCATTTTTTCTTTTTGATGTTTTATCGCAATATCTGTTTCAATGAAGGCTTCAAAAACTATTTTCCATCAAATCTCAGACAACAATAACTTTTAAAGAACACCACAGAACTGATAGTATTTATTTGTTTTTGTTGAACAAAACAACCATAATCATATCCAATTGATGGCTCAAAACCTGATTCAAATGATAAATGACTAGTCTTTCTTATACCAGTTTATCCACACCTAAATCACCGGATCTATTGTCGGCCAAAACTCTTATCCAATCGATTGAATCATTCATTTTCTAAAATTACAAAACTATTTATTTTTAAAAATCGTATTTTAAAATCAATATTTAAAAAATGATTGAATAATAATCTTGGACAATAACCTAGAAACTTATTAATAAAAATTTGTTCTAGTACATGAATGAACCCGTAAAATAAAAATTGATCTTATTTATATTATGAAAATCAATTCTAATTGCAATCCTATACTGATTACCGAACAAATCATTTTGTCGGCTCTCATTAGACATCAGTTAGACAGTCATTAATAATAAATGGCTGTCATATTTTTCACAATTTAGAATTAAATCAAGCTAGTAAGTTTTAAAATTTAGAATTTTTTTCTTAATTACAAAATAATCGCTGAGTTTTTTAAACTTTATTTCAATGAATAGATTATTTGTTAAGGAGTTTGAAAAAATTGTTAACCAAATTAGAAGGCTATTACATCGACAACGATTAATCTTGGTATAAGTTATTCAATTCAAGTTCTGATTTACTGATATGTGAAATAAGAAGAAAATATTAAATAACTTTCAATAGATATTTCATTTTTTCATAAAGTTGTTTGATATTAAAATTAAATAAAAATCTATTTTGAATATTATTGTCAGCTATTAGTAGTGATTTATGCTGTGCCAAAACTGTTGTCAAATACGCTTTAGTTTTGGATAGCTATCCACTTTTGGTTGTCTCTAGCTTTAAATTATTTTTAAAAATCTGTACCTGTTTAAATTTAGAGAATATTTATCAATATTACAAATTTATTAATTTATCAAAATAAGCACCTAGATATATTATGTATATCAAGATAGATATTAAATATATTATGCTATGAGTTTATTCAGACAAATCAAATTTACAAAGATTATATTTTTGTTGTCTTTAATTGTTGGTTCTTGGTCAAATAAATATAATTAATATTCGGTGGTTTGTTATCCAATGTTTTGGCGATTAGTTTCTGTGATTTACGTTTCTTGTGCTGAGCGTAGAGACAATACAATAGAACTGAAGGCATAATAAATATCGTACACAACAGTAGTCTTTCTTTTCTGGTCTTATAATTCTTGACTCTAAACAGTGAATACAATGATAGGTAACATTTTGTTGATACCAAGTCCTCCTGGAAATGACACAGACATTGACCTATAAAAACATATTTTCAATCATTAATATGTAAGTAAAGTTGAAATTTGAAAATATCATGTTAAAATTAAAGATAATTTTGATTAAATAGTCCATACCATTAATGCACTCTCTGTTCTCATCAGCACCGTTCCAACACTCAACATCTTTAGTACAGTTGAATGCCTCACATTTATTGGAAGAGGTATTCCATTTGGTATTAGGTTTGCACTGACATAAAAAGTCAACACAAACCATATTATTGGAGTGACCGCCTCTGATAAGACTTTGGTCACAATGTTTATTATTGTGACAAAATTTGCGACACTTTAGGTTATGCTTATCTTCATAGTAGCCGTGACTGCACTCACACTGACCACCAAATAGACCAGAAATTGAAAGACTAATATGTCTACAGTTTCTATTGGAATCAGAGACCTGGCATTCCGTTTCGTTGGTTTTGCAATCAAAATACTCGCACTGACGGCTCAAACGATTCCATTTATGGTTAGGTCGACACTGGCAACGGTTATCAATACATAGGAGACTATGAGTACAGTTCTCATTGATATCACAAAATCTGTTGATTTCTATTCTCTCAAACTGTTTGTCGGATAACTGTTTATTCCAGTGAACAAGAATTTGATATTCTGTCGAATTGTCTGCTCCTGAGTTGACATCAAAAGCACACAAAATCAATAGAAATAGAGACCAGTTATCGATGAAAGCCATCAAAAATGCAAAACCAAAACACAATACATAAGAAAACAATATTTTTGACAAAAAATAATTTTTTGAAATACAAAAAGTTTAGTCAAAATAATTACTTTATTGTCAATGAATTTGAAACTATTTTTACTTAACTCTTATTTTTGTTGTCACCAACAAAATTCCTGTCCTTTGCTCAGGATATATGGTTTCCTAAGACAAGTTTAACAATAGTTACACTCAACGCACATAAAATGTTTGTCATTCAGGATATGATGTCATTTAGTTTTCAGGTAATTATTATCTCAAATCATTAATTCTTATATTCATTGCTTTATTGATGAGTGCTTTCAAATAAATAAGATAAGCGTTTATAGTATCTCAAGCATAAAATTTTCAACACATGACTTAATTCGTGTAATTTCAAAACAAGCAAGCTATTATAGCAAATTAGGGATTATGAAAAATCAGTCTCAGCTTTAATCTAGATGAATTAACTAATTTAGAATAGGTGCTTATTTCAAATCAGCCAGGAAGTAGTATCGCAGAATAAGTGATATCAAATCGATAAAATCAATATTTACTCCAAATTCACCTTTAAAATCTTGGCCTAGCTGATTAAGTAACTAGGAGATTTTGTTAAAAATATCACATTAAATTATATTGTATTAGCAGTGATACCAAGTGTTTTATTTTATGTGTTTAGGCACCGAATTAGGATTGCTATTGTGATACCGCATATCATAATGCTTTGCTTTACATTAGAAATTATAAATTATTAGCTGTGAATCTTATTTTGTGTGATATGAAAGGGTAGTTGTGATTACAGCAGACATCTGAAAGTTCCAGTTTTGCCATTAACTAAATATTTGCAAATTAGTTCTTTTGATTTTTGGATTATTTGTTTCTTATGAGAAAACTTATCAAGATAAGTCTTGAATACTAATAAGAAAGAGGTTTGATTGCCACAAAAGTGTTGAAAAGACAAATCTGGTGAACAGGTTTTCGTTCAATATTTAAAATTTTAAGAGAAAACAGTTTACGGTTTAATTCAAACCTAAAATAATGTTTAATTTTTTTAAAAATTAATAATTTTAAAAATATTTATTCATTGGATTATTCATCAAAAATATCAATCATTTGAGTAAACAGATATTGAAATTAGTTATTAAATATCTTTGCCTTAAATTATTCAAAATAATGTCTAATTGTGTATAAAAAATATAACCAATAATTTACTAAAATTGAGACAAATTTGAGAGAAAATAATAATACCTTTCGATTCAATTGATTTGATCTCTGATTTGAGTTTTAAGTGTTTTTAGACTTTAGAAAAATATATTTATTTAAATCACTTTAGATATCATTGAATGTAAATCTCATCGGTTTGTTGGGAACGTTAATGAGTCGAGTCCTCACTTCGATGTCTTCGTATTTGTATTGAATATTGAAATTTTGGATCACTTTCGCCAACAGAACATAGATTTCCATTTCAGCAAATCGGCGACCGATACACATACGGGGGCCGTAACCGAATGGCAGCAAAACAAAAGGAGACGGCTTTTGATTAGTGAGGTAAACACATCCAGAGGTAGTGTTGCTTTGTTTTAACCAACGTTCCGGAATGAATGACTTAGGGTCTGGAAAGTACTCTGACTGACGACATGAAACCTGATTTTGTGTTATTACTTGAGTTCCTTTCGGCACAATATAGTCATCGATAATAATTTGCTGAGGTGTGACCCGTCCGACCCCTATCGAGACGGGTGTCAAACGCATAGTTTCTTTGACACAGGCTTTTAAATACGGCATTTGAGACAACTTATCCATTGATAGTAAATCACTTTTGGATTTGAGTATTGAGTTTATTTCGAGTCTCAACTTATTCTGTGCCTCAATATTTCGCGACAAATGATATAACGCAAAGCCAGCGTTAAAAGTGGTTGTGTCGATACCCGCTTGAAATATGTCTTCGATCATAACTAACAGATCTTTTTGATTGACTTCAGGATTATTGAGGAAATGTCTTAAAAATGATTTGTTTTCCAAAACATCGATTCTATTGTTTTTCAATTCATTTGTTTTTATACTCAAATATTTGTCTATAATTTTGGTCATACAGTCTTGAGCTGAGACTAACATCTTATAGTCTTTAGTGTCAGATGTCTGCCATTTATTAGTCCTCTCAGTCTTCATAACGGCTTCATTTGTCTGTTGTGCGGCTCTTATCATAAGTTTTGCATCACTTTCTTCAGAGGACTCTGTGTTCAGACATCCCAGACGTGAGTCCAGAGCCAAAACGCCTGTATTTTCTAATGACCACAAATACAACTCGTAGTGAAAGTCTGGTAATTCCCGATTGCGGTCACGTTTCCGATAAATATATTGAATCAGATCTTCAGTTATCGATTGACAGCTTTGGACATAAGAGGCCACACATATCGGGTTAAGTAACTGTTGTTGAAATAATTTACGCAATCGATTCCATTGCTGTCCGTTTTCGGCAAAGAGACCGCCAGAGCGGTACCGATTGGGCCGATCTGTTCGGTACTTAAGGAGCGCTCTATGGCTTCGACGCAACGGATATCTACCCTCTTGTCTGAAGACAGACTCCATGTCCTTCGGATCGAAGACATGAAGTATTGTCAGATTGTTGTCAATCACTTCTCTGACCACTTTTCCATACTTATGGAGATTCGTTTCGCCGTTTTTGTCCATTTCGTGGATATTGTATTCGCCTTAAGAACCAAAACATAATTAATTAGTTAACAAATCAGTCAACAAAAGAGTTACCAATAATTGGCAAATATCTCCATTTGTTTCCGATAATTGGCAGCGGTTTTGGACCCGGAATACAATCAAAAGGTTTGAGTGAATTAACAGTTTGTTTGTTTGCACTCAAATTAAGTGAACTCCAGTTTTGAGTAAAGCTATTAAACAGACGTTTCATTGTTTTTATTTAATTTATTTTATTATAAAAATAACTTTTTTTTATCTAATCTAAAGTCAAATCATTTTATTGTGAGACACAAACCGCCGGTTCTTTGTTTTGCAGGAATCAAAAGAATCGTAAATTTGTCAACAAGTGATGTAATACAGGGCTACACACAAATTACGCTCTGGTCCTTATTTATGATCTTGGTGATTACGATCATCAGGATCAAATTGCTGAATAAAATCAATTGAGAATAATAGATCTAGAATAATCAACCAACATTAAACAACTCGCTGTTTCAATGGAATTGATGCTATCTTGTTAATTTTAATTTTATCCTAAATCCTCGGTTAAAATATTTAGCTCTCAATTCATTTGATTTTCAAATGACTTTTTTGTTGAGTTTTTTTTAAAGAAAAATAAAGTTTTTATTATTTGAAGAAATTTATATCTGTTTGTGATTACGGGTTCTTTCGGTAATTGGTTTTGACTTTTATCGACAAAATTTATCTCTTTTTTTCTCTTAAGAGAAGTGGTTTTTTCCAGTGAATGGCTATCGAGTGCCGGAGTGCACAGAGTCTATCAGATGTCCTACTCGTGAATTTTTAATGCCTAGAGTAATGGTGTTGTCAACTGTGAGTCACAATTCGTGACAATTTTGACAATACTAGAGAGCAGAGCACAGGCTATATAACTTTTGTCAGAAGTGCTACACCAGAGGTGGTCCCACCTTTTTATAAGGTTTTGTGCGAACACTTCTTCTCTATTAATACATTTTATACGAAAAGTTTTACTTAAGTTTTATTTTTGTGTTTAGTTTTGTAGTAAATTTAGTGAACATTTGCTTTCCGCGCACCGGTTATTACTCCTCTCCCAATCACTAACTATTGCCTGAGTTAAGTATTCGGTTCCGTATGGGGTGTGTGTTTGTCTGTTTGTCCATCAGGCCATCAATGGGGCAGAGGATATTTGAGTGGCTGTGCCTCAAGTGGCAAAACACCAGCACTTAATTGAAGAGTAAAGTCGCGGCACAAATGCCTCTCAAAAAAAAATAGAAATTAAACTTTAAATCTATTTATTGTAATATTTTTTGTTTGATATCTAATCCCAAAGTTATTGGACTTTCAAACATTTGTTGAGATAATCCACTCATATATGATAATCCTTTTGTGTTATTCAGAATCATTGATAGAGTTATCTAATGATTAAATATTTTCATATCGGAAGTCATACCATTAGGAAGAATAATGTCTGTGAAAAAAATAACTCAAATGAAGAGCTAATCACTGTTTTTATCACAAAATATTTGAAAATATTTTTTTCGCTACCAATTGATTAGATTTCGCTATTATTGAGTTTATTATTGAGTGCTTCGGTTGTTATGATTTCAAACTGAATATCTATGAAAATACAAGAGTGAGAGAGACATAAAAGCTAAGCAAATATCCTAAATGAGGGCACCTTCAGCTTCATAAAGACAGTCCTCTCAATGTCTTCAATGCCAAACCCAGTTGTGCTCGAAAACTATCATCACTTTAGCACATAATCAACAGTAAAGAAAGAATTTCTTCGAACAAAATTTCTTTTGCAACGGATTTAAAAAAAACCAGTCCTTTGAGAAAAGCATTAAAAAAATTTTGATTATTTTATCTCAATTTCGGCAAAAAATTAATTTTAAATTCATTTTAACAGAAAAAAAAATAAGAAATAACAAAATTATCCGTTCCTTAACTTTGAACTTGACTTTGAAGAAGAAAAATGAGTAAAGAAAAAATGATTAATTCAACAGATATTTAATTTAATTTTCCACAGATTTTGATTTCATATGAGATTTGCCTCAAATGCTTAAAAAAATAAAAATAAGTGTTTTTTATTTAACAAATAAATAAAAATTATTATCGAGTTTATTGTTTATCAGATAATGAATGCCAGCTTTTTCTCAACCCTGGCTCTCATAAATGCCAGCACAAAATTCTTTAGAAAGATGTGAAGTTCAAAAGGCATATCCACTTATTGGAGAAATTTGGTAATGACTTTAATGAGATCTAATAATGACTTATTAGAGTTTGACACGAGATTCGAGAGAAGCCATGAATTAAATAAATTATAAAAACCCAAAACCAAAGGCGAGAGCGATATAATAGATATAATGCTATTTATTATTATTTTCACAGCAGATCCCAAAAGCCATTGCCATTCATTAGTGGATCACAAGTACAGGTCGTTTGTCCCTTCAGTTTTGCAAACCCTAACAAACCGATAGTCAACTCTCATATAAACTCTCTGAGCAATCTGTGCGCTCTTCCTCTTCAGTACTACTATCGTTCAGTAGTTTTTCTTTATAGTCCTGATATTTGGTGAATATATGGCTCTGTTCTGTACCGAAACACACCGGAGTTGTGCAGTTCCTCACAATTGTGTTCTTGCCTTAAGGCAAACGTGCAATTAAGGCAACACAGATCTAATGGGGGCGACAGTTCTCACTAATACTACAGTCCACTCACAACATACAAAAGTGTGCAGAGAGAGAGAGAGAGAGAGAGCACAGGTGACTACGAGAGTAGAGAGGAAAACTGTTTGAAAACTATCGGCTGAGTTAATGAATTTTTCGGGTGGTTTTTATTTTGGGATACATTCCTGCGATTTATGACACCAGAGCTCAACAACAATATAGATAAGGATAAGACAGTAGAGTAGAGGAAAACGTTTGGCCCGAAAATTAAAATTCATTTACTCTTAACGCCGAAGAAAATATCTCCTGATTTGAGGCTATACTTTCGCTGCTTATGTTTGAGCTATTTTTGCTATGAGTTCACACATTAACACATTAGAGAACTTTATTAAGAATATGCATAAATATATCGTATAAATAGAGTTAAGAAATTGCTTTTCAGGTTTAGATGTAGTTTTAGGCCCCAAAACGTTTTGCCCACAAATTAATTCTTTGGCCCCAAAAGTCAATTAAATGCAATTTTAGGCTCTTTTGACGATTCTATTAAGTGTTTTAATTTTACCATTTATTTCGTAATTGAATTTTAGATTTGAAATTTTGATATATATTTTTAAAAAATACAAAACTTCTAAGAATTAATACTTGAGCTCAGAATGAAAAAAGGTCTTGATCCTGAAACGAGAAAAAAGATTACTCTAGAAATTGTACGATAACTCCGATATTCGAGTGCAGAGAAGCCTTTAAACACTTATGATTTGAAGAGAAAGTATAGGAATATATATGCTTTTCCACAGAAATTCAATTATCAATTGATGGTAACCTTTGTTTCGTTTAGACTTTTGATTATTTAATTGATATTTAATAGGAAATGTTAACGGATTCCGGATTTTCTTAAATTGAACTGTCATTGAAATTGATAGACAATTGCAATCATAAGATGTAATATTCAATAAAAACAATGTTTTTATTAAACAATTGGTGTATAAAAAAAATTCCATACATTTTCTACTCATATTTCTAAATAATTAAATAAAGGAATATATATCTCAAAAGCATTTTTTGGCTCAGAATACATGTTTTGATTATACTTTATTATATTTAATACAATTATATTTGATTACTAAAAACACTCATATTTGTAATGATAAGAATTATGAAATATTCTTCACTAATTCTACTGTAATATTGCTGACAATTTTTTGCTTCTTCACTGGAAAATAGTTTATTTTAATCTAATATTTCATTTAATATTTCAAACATTATTTTATTATTCCTTTAGATAATTCACAATTTGAGTGGCTCTCCCCTGAATTCTCGAGTCTTATGACTCTCTCTCTCTCTCTCTCTCTCTCTCTCTCTCTCTCTCTCTCTCTCTCTCTCAAATTGTTTTTAAAACAAGTTTTCAAAATTAAATTAGAAATTCTTTTATTATTATTAATATATGTTGAAAAACATAAAATTTATTCGACAATGAATTGCAATAAAAAAATCAATTTTCTTCTCTCTTTACAAATCAATAGAGTAGTAGTACTGCAAACAAAAATATATTATCAGTTGAAAAGTTATTAAAATCAATTGTTATTATCGACGAAAATAACTAGGAATTAAGTTTTCAGAAAATTGATTTCATAACTCATTTGATTTGTTGTCTAATTTATTTGACATACAGTTTATTCAAATAATATAAAGAATGGTTAATAAGTTCGATAAAAGGCATAAAAATTGAGTAAATAAGACTTACCTTGAATTGAATGCACGTTTAACATGAGCATCACCAAGCGTAATTTGGTGAGGCAAACTTTAATTCAATTAAAGGATAACAATCTGGGTCAATTAATTATAACAAGATGTCAAATCATATTATTATTAAATATCGATAATTATATTTAATTGAAGAAAAAATATCGTAATTGGAGTTTAATTTTGGAGAAATCAACGGAAAAGTCTGGCCCTGAGATTACTATTTTAGTAACAAATTTCAATGTAATCTTAATGATTAAAAAGTGAGTTTCAATGTCGAAACGCTTATAAATAAGTCTATTTCATAACTAATCCATGTGCTGGTGATGGTGGTAGTGGCCACACAATAATCACCGTCACACTAACCAGGATCTAATTAAAAATTTATTCAACCTTTTCTACTTTAAGCTATTTATTATTGTAATAACTTTTTACGCACAAAACGTATTGATTAAAATTTTAAATTTCAATTATCTATCGATTTATTTAATAACTATTAATACAAAATTCCAATAATTAATTTCGAAGATCACCGTATAATCCAAGGTCTTTATGCATCAATAAATGTTTGTTTCAAACGTTTGCTTTCCAAGTATTATCAAGAATTTAAATTAAATGAAACGATAACTAAGTTGAGAGAGAGAGAGAGAGAGAGAGAGAGAGAGAGAGAGAGAAAGAGAGAGAGAGAATGGTTTTAAAAAGAATTGCTTAAAACATTTCTAATAGAAAAATGTCACGATTTATGATTGAGTTTCGAGATTGGAATAAATCAGTCAAAAATCAATTTTGTTTTGTTCTTTCTCACTTTATATAACAAACAAGTAGAATAGAATATATTAAGAGTGAGAGAGATGTGTGAAATATTAATACTGAGCGATGAGAAAATTGTTTATTTACTTAATATTTTTGTTCAATTGTTTGATTTTTGTTTGATTTTTATTCCTTAAAGTTTTAGACAAATTTTTTTATCTTAAATTTTTCAAATTTCATTCTCCAGTTTTGGGTTTTCAAGTATTCATTGAAAACACTTATATTATATAAGAAAAATTAATGACAAAAAACTTCTGAACAAATATCACTCATTTGATACCTCTTATCAATCACTTAATATTTATTTATATAATCTATCAAAATATTAGTAAATCACATGAATATAAATGGCTTTGATTATAATTGCATTTATTAACTGTTAAATTTGCTGCTGAAGATTATTTATCTAGCTAACTAATTGCACAAATTCATTAATTCACGCAATTATAGTAATTTCAGCAATTTTTTCATTTAATTTATCTATTTTTTGAATAACCAAAACAAATATAAAATCTGATAAAAATCTATTTTAAATTCAAAACAACAGAAAGAGAGCAGTGGCCGAGTAAAGCACGGATATGACCTAGGTTAGATACAAAGGGGAGGACACTCTTAGTGTATTTGTTTCTTGCTAAAATTAAAATACGTAGGACTAAACAACTTTGATTTAAGTGATACTCTCTATAATAAATTATTAATAAAAATAAAAATCAAAGCAAAGTCTGTTATTTTTCAAACATTTTAGAAACATTTTAATCAAAGTGTTTGTGTGTGAGTGTTGTGATATAGTCTATTCCAGAGTCTATTCCAGACCAATTCATTGATGAGATAAGTCATTGAATAAAATCAACTTTCAGTTTACAACTTTCAAGTTTTGCTTTTATTTCAATGTCTATTCATTATCTGATATTAAAACTATTCATTCGTTAGTTTGAAATCAAAATTCAATTTGTTTTCAATCAATTTCTAGACTAATATTTATATAAAACACTACTTATAATCAAATTCTATGCAAAAAAACAAAATTAATATAAAAGAAAGTTTTGACGACAAACACAATTGAATTCAGGAATTAATAGTAATAAAAAGGACAGGCAATAATTGTCTAGTGACTGACTCGGGTCTTTCATGAGTGGGGACAGTATTAGTACAGCTGTCGATTCGATGCAAATCTCATAATTTCAATAAAATAATCGCCTTTTTGTCGGCCAATAATTTGTTGTATTTTCAAAGCATTTATTCTCTCATAATATTAACAAATATTTGATCGAAAAATTCAATACAAATATTGCCTAATAATAGGCAATAACGCCAACAAAAAATTGTCACTCAATTTATATATCAATCAATATATTTATTAGAGTTCAATGGACTGTAAATAAAAGATTCTTCACTCGAACAGAACATTAGTCCTGTTCTATAACACAATAGACTTTTTTATTCAATGATTTTTAATATGGATTTTATTCTGATTGAAACCGTTTGTATTCATGTTGTGTGTTGTGATGGACACACACACACACACACACACACACAGAACAAACCGGAATATTGACTAAAATTTTTAATTGTTTCGGAATATATTGAGTCATATATAGAGTAATATAGTTTTTGGAACGACACGTGGGTTAAAAAGGAACGGTGCTCGACATATTGTGAGGCATTGGTATCCTCACCTCACCTCAAGACCAACAATTGTTCAGTTGTTATAACAAGTCATACCAATGTTTTTATGTATGGCCTGTATTCTGTTGTGTGCTCTTTGTCAGGAGTGTCACAATTGACAAAACCATTACTGGAGGCACACAAAGGTTGCTATCCTATCCTACAAACATGTGATAGACTGTTTGCTGCTCCGGCACTACTCTATGGCCATTCACTAAAACTACGACAATCCATACTCTTAAGAGTATGACATTAAAAGAAGAGATAAGTTTTGTAGATAAAAGTCAGTCGCGAATTATCGAAATGGCACACAACTCACATACACACCACATATCAAACCCAACACACAATTCACTATTTTATTTGATTTTCAATTGAGTATAGAAAAAGAAAAAGTCTTTTTGCTTACAATTTCAATACAATTCTTGAAAACATTCTCTCTCTCTCTCTCTCTCTCTCTCTCTCTCTCTCTCTCTCTCTCTCTCTCATTCACTATATTTCTCTCAATTTAGTGCATAGAAACTGATATCACATATCAGAAGCACAACACATATCACACAATTGCTTACAGTTTCGGTTTCGGTTCTGGGGTTTTGCTTTTTGTACTCAATTTACTTTACAAATGGTTTCTCAGCACAAAACATAGTTCGATAGACGAACAGAATAAGAGTGAAAAGAACCCATAAATAATATTTTTC
>JAQGBR010000472.1:0-12933 GCA_034698525.1 Achipteria nitens | reverse complement strand
AATTCACATTAAACTAGTTTTTCAATTTTAGTTGAATACAATGATTGAGAGGACAGCTATGAGAAGAGTTGGCTTTGATACTGGAGAGGTGAGTAAATTTTATTTGTTGAATATTTCAGCGCTTTTCAAGTTACCAAGGTTGAATTTACACCTGATATCACAAATATCAAAATTGAAAAGAAATTAATGCAAAAAAGATTCATGACTGAAAATTTAAACCCTTTACTAATACGAGTTGCCTATTGATCTAATATAAAGTAAATGTTAAAAAGTACTCTAAAATTCTTCTTTTTATTCAACATTAATATGGCCAAATGGCCAGTTTGCATGTATTGCATGCAAACTATTTTGATTTTGAAAAAAGGTTAACAGAATTTATAGAATGACTAAAAATTATGTCTAGATTAAATTTCACGAAGGGAAACTCTAGTCATAAAACTATAGATCTAAACCTTTTCAGAACTCTTAGAGTTAATTTTGAACATTCGTATTAAGAGATATATGAATTTAAATTTAATCAAGATAATATATTATTAGAAAATACCATTAGACTACAAGTATTCGGGGTATATTGGTGGGACATTATGGTAAGTCTGTAAATACTTATGAAAGGGAAGGAATCGTTTCAGGCATTTATCTTTTAAAACGATTCCCTTTTCTTCTTAAAATTATTTAATTTTATAATTAATTTATATTTAAATTGATTCCAATCGTTAATTATTTAATTACTCACGCATTGACTCCTCAGTCAAAGTTTGGGTCCCACAAAAAGAGGACACGTTTTTGTTTAATTGAAAATTAATTAATTGTTTTTCAATTTTTTTGTGAGAATTTTCTTAATTATTCCGATTTTCAATAAAATATTATTTGAATAAAAATTTCTTTATAATTAATAATAAAATTCTGGACCGAAATATTAAATAAATTAAAAATTATTTAATTTTTCCTTCAAAACACGTGTCTATTAGTCGTGACCTCATATTTATATTTGACTCAGAGTTCGGACAAACAGTCCTTTGAATAATAAACTTTAAGTGTATTGAGAAGAACTTCGATTCAATTTGTGGTAAAATTGATTCAAAGTTTAAGTTTTGGAATCAATAGAGGACTAACCTATTGACTCTCACTTTGGAATCAAACCCTTTTAATCATATGTTCTCCAACCAATAAAATTTCACTTTAATTTAGTTTATTTATTCTGTAAAACAGTGAACTCAACAGAAGTGATAAAAACCTTCTTTTAATATAATTCAAGTGATTTATTCTTTTATTGAATGTGTGTAAACCCCTCAATAAAAGCTACGTTTCATTAGAGGTACAACCTAATGGAATCGAGTATTAATTAACAGAAACCTAAATGGATTCAAAATTTATTTATTGAATGTGTGTAAACCACTCAATAAAAACTTATTGATATTCATTAGAGGAACAACCTAATGGAATCAAAAAACATTTATTTGAGATTTAACTGGAACCAATCTTTATTTGAATGTGTGTAAACCCCTCAAATAAATTATCCGACTCAATTAAATGGAATCAACTTTTACTTGAATGTGCTTAAGTAAGACCCTCAAGTAAAACCTTTAATATTGAGTTTCAACAGAGATACAACCTGTTGGAATCAAACTATATAATATTCTTACCGATCAACTGACAACTCTTGATTTAAAATAAACATTTATTTTGATAACTTTGGAATCAACGTTATTAACTGTAAGACTGTTCCAAAGTTCTACCTTTGCTTAGATTTCGGACAATTCTATAACTAATTCAAACCTAAAGGAAGACATAACGTATGGTTCAAAACGACTCTATTATTCAAAACCCTTTGAATTTAACTGGTTGTGTATAATTCTTTTAATAACTTTTGATTCAACTGAAACTTGTTTAACTTATAAATGTGGAATCAAAACACATTTAATTCTCTTCTGATTCCAAATATAAATCTACTCTTTTCTTATGGAATCAAAATAACTTTAATTCTAATTGTTGTCAATTTGGAATCAAAATAAACTATAAAATATTGATTCCATTCACTCATCAAAACGTTATCAGTTTGGAATCAAATACCAAACTAACAACATTGATTCCATTCATCTATTCATAATAAATAACATCAAAAACTAATCCGTTTATTATTAATAATTCATTAAAACAATTTTAAAAAATTTATTTGGAATCAAAAGTAAAGATATCATAAAATTTTATGAAAGAATTGATGACGTCTTTGCCCCTAAACGGAATCAATCCTTTCACTTACATATATTTTCGAAAAACATATCAAATTTGACTTGAATAATTGCAAGATTAACCCGAATTTTCAGTGCAATATACGAGAATATTCTAAAGATAATTAATTGTGAAAATAAAATCTGCCAGCTTTTATCAAAATCATCATGTGAAATTTGATATTTAAAAAATACCGATGAAATTTGATTATATTTACATTTTTTCTCATAGAATTTCAAGAAAAGATACTTGGGTATCCAACTAGAAGGATTTAATGCAGACAAATTTAGAATTAATTGAGAAAATTTTCGTGGTATAAAAATATCATTGAACATAGTAAAATATACAATTGCTAAAGCAATAAAAGCAAATGTATTTTTTGGAAAACAAATTCCTATTATGTGTCCAATACTTTGAGTGTTAATTATCGAAAATATTTCGCAGAGAAAAATTGAAGAAAATAAGTCATCCCTTTCGTAAACACTGTTAACAATTATGGCAATAAAAAAGGCGCTGAAAATAGTTGGCAACAAATCAATGGTTGACTTTACTAGAAAATATGATTCTGTGCTGTACCAATCTATTTGGCAAGATCAAAAGTAATTTCTATCAGTTTATATTAATTTAATAATGTTAAGTAAAATTATACAATTTTTGCATTCAATGACCACGAGTCTGATTTCGGGACCGATTATAAATGGAGTGACCAATATTGTTATGAACAAAGGAACTAAAGGTAAAAAATATAGGTAATTAAGATTATATTCAAGCAATTTTGAGTCCTCTATTTGTTTTTCAGTTATAATGCAACCATTCGTTTTATTTATATCCATACAACTGTCTCCTCTTTCCAGATCGAAGTCAAATATTATTGTCACAAAATAAGCGAATACTATATATGCCGATATGAGTGCACTCATTATAATCCAATTGTGTTTTAAATAGTAATCAACATATCTTTTAAACAAATGATTCAGTTCTTCGAATGAGAAATTTTTTATATGTAAAGGAATACCATTTGGGGAGTGTTCTAATTCTAAGTCAACTCTTTTTTCAATGCATTTAAGATATTCTGAAGTTTTGTTTGAAAGTCTAATCACAGTCTCATCCATACAACCATTGGATCCGATTTTCATCAGTTCATCGATTGGTATCTGATGTTCAGTTAAATAGATTTGTTCTTCAATTAAATATTGTCTTAAACTTTGAGGACATCCATAAAATATAGCGACCCCTCCTTTAGCCAAAACATATAACTTATTGAAAAGCATAAGTATTTCGAGGTTTGGCTGATGTATAGATATTATAATCGAAAGATTGTGTGTTTGGGATAACCTTTTCATACATTTAATCATCTGATAAATCAGTAAAATTTAAATGTTTTAAAAAATTAGTAAACAATAGAATAATAAGGAATACTAACTAAAAGTGCAGAATAACTGTCGACACCAGAAGTGGGTTCATCGATACACATGAGATTGGGTTTGACATTTGCCATCAATTCCATTGCCATAACTATTCTTTTTTGTTGTCCGGAACTACACTTTTCTATTCTTTTTGTTTTGATATCAGTTATTCTCATCTCATCCATCAGACTTTTAATATTCAAGTCGTGGTCCACAATAAGCCCTGTATTTTTAAGTTTAGAGGCATAAAGAAGGGTTTGTTCAACAGTCAAACCACTCAGGATATGATCCCTCTGGTCCTGTGCTATAAAACAGGTTCGGATGTTTTGTCTTTTATTCAAATATATTTTAGAATCTTTAGTAATCATATGTCTATACATTCCATTCAAACATTTTAATAAAGATGTCTTTCCGGCACCGGACGGTCCCATCAATGCTGTTATAGTTGAGAATTCAGCGAATCCATTGAGTCTTTTGAGAATAACCTTTTCTTTTGTATAAAATGTTTTCTCAACTTTTAAAGTCATAGAAATCCAGGCAATACTCAAATTATTATTTGGAAATACATTTCGGGTATCATTTTCAGAGAAAGAATAGTAAACTGAAGAATCGCTCCGAACATCATTTTCTTTTTCTTGTATTTCTTTTTCGGTTGTATTGTCATAACATTTCTCTTTTGAAATTATTCTCATCTCGAAATTGTTATCTTGTATTTCATTTGAGAATTTCGTTCTGAAATATTCAATGAAATATTCAAAGTTTTTGGTATTTGTAGTCAAAATCAAAGCAAACAGTGCTAAAGATCTGTAAATAAATATCTGAATCCATACATAAGAAGTGTATTCATAAAAGAGATTTTCATTACTAATATGAAAATTATAGAGTGTTTTTGAGGTCTGGTTTTGTGAACAGCGATCAAAGCCATAGATATTAATATATTGTGAGTTCAATATAAACTTCATTGGAGTGAAGTGGCCAATAAATTGCAAGGTATCTCCCAAATCATAGTCCCTAATTTGAAATCCCGAGAATAAACTGCCAGATGTGACAGTTATAAATGAGATGATCATGCTAATTCGGAAATCTGATATTAGAAAGATTATGACGTAAACAATACTATCCACGAGATATTGGCTCAAAATAAGTGTATATAAGTAGCGCCAAAATCGATTTGATTGATTCAATTGATTACTTAAGAAGAATAGAATCAATGAATTAATTACACCATAAATTGTTTCAGGAATAAAGTCTCTCAAGTTTTGTGTTATAAAATATGTTCCGGTACTGTACCAGTCTATCCACATAAAATTATATATTATTCATACCCTCTTTATTTTATTATTTTCAGAAGACCCAGCTCCCCTTTCAGATTTCTATGGTGATCACAACTGCAGCTTCACATAACACAAAATAGGTTTCACCTCGTGCTATAATAACCGATTGATAGGAGGCTGTCCAATGGTTGGTCATTAAGTGCTTAGAAGCTGACGATAGTTTAATTAAAATATAATTAAATATTTAAAACTGATATAAAAAAATAAGAATTCGATAAAAAGCGGAAATAAAGTGTTTAATTATAAAATGGCGATTAATTAGGATTAGAGGTTAATGACCTAATAGAAGATAATAAATAAAATGGAGTCATATTTGTGTTGTGTAATAATGCATACTAATCAAAGTAAGTATTGTGTTTATTGACGAAATAAGGGAGTAAACTCTTGACCAGTTCACCTAGGGCTGTCTTTAAAGGTATGACAAGCAACTAAAATTTAGGTTACATTATAAGATAGAAATACATTGAAAACCATGAAAAGGCTTTAAAAATAGTTCTTTATAACAAAACAGTTTTTATTATTTAAGATATAAAATATTTGTTATGTTTTAATAATAATTATAAACAGTTTCATATCAAATGAAAGATAATATTAAGTTCTAAATAGTTATAAATAAAATAATATAAATTAGTTAATTTGATTCAGTTTAAAGTACGTTTAAAACTAATTTAGTACAATTAAAATGTTTGACTGAAAAGTCTAATTTGAATTAACCTTTAGTTTGTATTAGATTTGATATTGAGTTTTGACTTAATGTTTAAAATTTTAGTACATTAACATTGAATAGAGTTTTGTTTAAAAACCATAAAGATGTTTATACAAGGATATTGAGTAGAGTTATGTAAATATAAATTCAATGACTTTAAAAATAAAGTTAAGATTTAGAATTAATGTTAATTTGGTTACGGAATGCGAATTCGGTTACACAATTGTCACCAGTTTTTTATTTTGTGCTTTGGGACCGAATAAGGATTGCTATTGTAATGCCGCATATCAACGAGCATTAAAAATCATTAACTGTGAATCTCAATTTGTGTAATAATAAAAGGCTATTTGGGATCACCATAGAAATCTGAAATGGGAGCTGGGTCTTCTGAATAAACTGAACAGTCAAATAAAGAATTTAAAATGTCAAATAAGATAATTAAAACAATTAATTTTCACTCAACTACTTTGGTGTTCATTTTTGAAGATATTTAGTTTTGGCTGAACTCCTGTTACAGTTATCACACATTGCATTATTTGAGTCAACCATAAAAAGCCGTAGACCAAACCTAGATTCATATATACAATTTTGTCTGTTGATAACATTTCAAAACAGGTCTTATTGTCAATTGATTCAAGTATTAAACAGTCATCAAATTGGCCTACATTTTCATCAGAGGATAGGGGCAATATTAATGCACTTATTATTGTGATAAGAAGTCTTATTAAATAGAGTTTCCATTCATTAAAATAAATTTCAGTAATGCCTCTCTTCAGCAGAATTGTGATGTCTTTTAATGAAAATGTTTTTGTTTTTTGTTTTATTTGTTTTATTTTCGTTTCTTTAATAATATTTTCTTTCAATTCATTTAATTCTTGTGAAGTCCTATCACTCAAACGTTTAACCCAATTATCGTCACAACCTTTTGAAGCAATTGTCACCAAATGTTCGATCGGCACCTGATATGCGTTACATATTATCCCACAATTTCTCAAATGATTTATTAGATTTTTTGGTTTTCCTGAATAGACACAAACCCCTCCTTTGGCCAAAACATACAATTTGTCGATCATATGAAAGATAACAGAATTTGGCTGATGTATAGTTGCAATGATTGATATGTCGTGCTTTATGGCCATATCTTTGAGACAATTAATAACTACTTCGGCGATATTACTGTCTAAACCAGTGGTAGGTTCGTCACAAAGAATTAGATTCGGTTTATTAAAAGGTGTTAACTCTATAGCAATGGCCAGACGTTTCTGTTCGCCTCCACTGCAGTTCTCAACTTTTGTATTAATTGTGTCCGATATTAATAAGTCAGACATAATCTGCTGGACATTCGACTCGTGGTCTAAATGTTGGTCACAATTACTGTTCTTCAGTTTTGAGGCGTAAATCATATTTTGTTTGGCAGTCAAACCCATTAACAGAAAATCTTTTTCGTAATTTTTGGTCACAACTGACTCTTATCTTCGAGTTTTTATCTAACTTTGAATTAAATAAGAGGCTCTCAAGAGTTGTTCCATTTTTTGCCACTCCTGTGTCGACAAGCATTGATTGGATTCCAAGACGTTATTTCTGGTCACTTATCTGACACATCGGTATCGACAGCGCATGTCTTCAAATGGCTATCAATTGAATGTTTGATTGAATTTCTTATTTATTGTATTTCACGTGAATTCTAATCAATTGAATTGAATTTATTTTAAACCAATTTTTGGGATATTTTTCGCAATTTTTGTCTTTTATTTGAAAAACTTTTTCTGAAAATCTTTTTCTCAAAGAATTCCTGATTTGAGACCAAAAATGACAAAAGTAAGTGAACTCAATGGGAAAGCCATTCTCCTGATCACATGACCAGTAGGGGACGCCCTCTCTCTGGCACCACCTCTCGCTCTTTGTCTGATCCTTCTTTGTTTCAGAGAACTTCAGACGACTTATCGATGGAGACGACAATCGAGACGACAGATCAGATCCACTCCAACGGCGACACTGAGACGACACTCAACGACAACAACAACTCTCTGGACAACAACAATGAGATCAACTCCAAGAAAGTCAAGTACGAGAAGACTGAGCAGCGCTCGCGAGTGGTTCACGTGCGCAACATTCCTGCCGACACCTCAGACCCCGATCTCATAGGCCTGTCCACTGGCTTCGGCAGAGTCACCAACTGTCTCATCCTCAGAGGTTAGTTGAGCTTGCTAGATCGGTTCTAATAATAATTCTAAACTAAAGGCAAGAGTCAGGCCTTCATCGAGTTCTCGGACCAACACGCGGCCCAACAAATGGTCAACTACTGGCTGCAGACCACCCAACAGGGCATCCCAGCCCCCATGCAACCCACCATCAGGGGCAGACACGTCTTCTGCCAACTGTCCAATCACAAGGAGCTCAAGACCAACAACAACCACGTGATGCACAGCCAGGACGAGACCAACGGGCAGTCAGTGACCTCTCGCGAGCCCTCCTGTGTGCTCAGAGTGATTGTGGAGAACCTGCTCTACTCGGTCAGTCTGGACATTCTGCACTCGGTCTTCTCGCGCGCCGGCAAAGTGGCCAAGATCGTCACCTTCACCAAGAACGGCTCTTTCCAGGCTCTGATCCAGTTCGAGTGCTCGCGAGATGCAGGAACGGCCAAACAGCTGCTGGACGGTCAGTGTCTCTTTCACCATGCCAACACTCTGCGCATAGAGTTCTCAAAACTGCAACAACTGAACGTCAAGTACAACAACGACAAGTCTCGCGACTACTCCAACCCCTCCCTGCCCTCTCTCCAGTCTCAAGAACATCTGGACCAGACGCTCATGAACTCGCTCTTGACCAGTGGTCAGTCGGGTGGTCAACAGCTCTTCAACCCCTTCGCCGTCAACCAATCGGCTTTAAGAGCTCTGAACCCCCTGCACGCCCTCCAGTCCCTGCAATCGCAGTCCCTGGGCCAGTTGGGCGCCCACCTGGGTCTGTCTCAACTGCAACACTCTGGCAATGGCCTTTCGGCGCACTCGCTCTCAGCCAATCAGAGTTCAGTTCTTTTGGTCTCAAATCTGAATGAAAGCGTAAGAAATCTAATTCTAAAGCCTTTCCATTGTTTCGCGCGAATTGTTTTTCGTTTTATTTTTGTTTTTCTTTTTCTTCTCTTCTCTTCTTTTGCGACACTTTTGACGACTAAAGACGACGACAACTGACGCTTTGTTCACTCTTTTCGGTAATTCTTTATTTGTTTTTCTTTTATTTTCTTTAAATTAAGCAAAACTCTTATTAACCAACTCTTGAGTTCATAAATTACGTCTCGAATTGAATATTAAATTCAATAAATTCCCCGAAAGGTGTTTACGGAGACGTCATTCGTGTGAAGATTCTGTTCAACAAGAAAGACAACGCTCTCATCCAGATGGCAGAGCCGGCTCAGGCTCAGTTGGCCCAGACCTACCTGGACAAGGTCAAGCTCTCGGGCAGAGTGATCAGGGTGACTCCCTCCAAGCACCAGTTGGTCCAGATGCCCAAGGAGGGCCAGCACGTAACTATGACCTTAACTAATTAGAACCAATCTGACAAGCTCGTTTAAAGGACGCCGGTCTGACCAAAGACTTCTCCCAGTCGACGCTCCACCGCTTCAAGAAGCCCGGCTCCAAGAACTACGGCAACATCTACCCGCCCTCGGCCACCCTCCACCTGTCCAACATCCCCTCTTCGGTCAGTGAGGACGACATCCGCTCGGCCTTCCAGAGAGAGACCAACTGTCACGTGATTGCCTTCAAGTTCTTCCCCAAAGACCGGAAGATGGCGCTGATTCAGTTGCAGTCAGTGGACGACGCCATTCAGGCCTTAATCAAAATGCATAACTACCAGTGAGTTATTGAGAGTAACCTAATGTCAAATTAACAGTCTCTCTCCCCAACAGACTGTCCGAGTCGTCACACCTGAGAGTCTCGTTCTCCAAGTCTTCGATTTAATCCTTTTTTTAATTATTTTTTCACTAAAAGTCTATTTTTCGGTCTTTGAATGTCTTTTAATGTATTTTTTTATTCAAACGCCAATTCGTGCCTTTTATGACAGTATTTTTGCATTTAATTATTAATTATTATTATTTTCGGTCCAAACAATCAACAAATCATTTCAATTCAATTTATTTACATTTATTTCTCTTTTCGAAAAAAAAATATTTTAATAATAAAACAAAAAACAATAAATTCTTATTTAATTACATAAAGTTTTTTCAAATTATTTATCATCTTATTCTTTATTTAATAAAATAAAGCTCTTCATTGCACTCTCTTGAATATTCTGATCGCAGTATTCTTCGGACGAACTTCTCCTGAAGTTGTGTAGAAGCGTAAGAACATAACAGGTCTACCACTACCAGGATCAGCATAAATCCAGTTTCCTTGCTTTAAAGAAGATTTAAGGTTTAGATCACAATTGCTATAAGAACCCAAAGAACAACCACCAAACCCAACATCAGAAATCCAAGATTGATTTGCATTTTGAGTTTGCCCGAAAGAAAGAGATTCTCCTCCCTCTGCTCTAAAGAATAGTCCAGAATAATCTTTTGTCACTTCGATCCATTTAGTGTTTGGCCACAACTCTTCAGGGGAAGACTGGTTCGGGAATTGAGTGTAAAGAAAGCCAATTGGAATTGTAGTTCCTATTAAGTTTATTATATCATTTTCCTGAATTTTGTTTTCAACTTTCAAATAATTAATTTCATTTTCTTGAGTTTAAATCTTATTCTCTTGTTTTTCAATAACTTTCGTCAAATTTTTAAAGTCTTCAATGATAACAGATGTGGTGTTTTGTTTTTTCTGGCAAATAATTAAATACTTTTTAGAACATGAGTCGTCTCTCCATTTACCTAAAGATGACTTTGTTATCGACATATCGACACACTCTTCGATTTTATCAGAGTTTTCGTCCCAATTCTCATATTTCAGTTCATTTCCATCCAACCATTTATAGGTTGTATTTTCAATATCTTCACTCATTTCTAATCCAATCCAAACATTATCTGAAATTTTATTATATTTTTTGAGAGAAATAATTGGTCCTCTTCTGATTGAATTGTTATCAATGTAGAATCAATTTCACTACAATTCACTTTCGCTTCTAATTGAGTTCCTTTTTTCTCTAAAACTTTAAAACATTTTTTGTCCAAATATGTAAACCAATCAGTTCCACAACTAAATGATCCATTTGATATTTGATCTTAAAATAATGAGATTATATCAAAACAATTTTATTTAATTAATAAATAAACTCACTTTTTATTTCCAATAATTCATCGTTTGTTTGATTCAAATTACTCTCAAAATATCGTTGCATTAATTTTAATTTTTCTATCTCTTTCTTCAAATCATCAAGTTCACTTCCATAGATATCTAGAAATTAATAAATTAAATCATTTTAATTTTAGTTACTTTAATAGATAAACTTCAATTGACTTTTTTTTATGAATATAATGAAAATATCATAATTAATGGTTAATTGAAGTTATTTTATCTTATTTTAACGAATTATTTTCATAGATGCTTGAGCAATTAATTCAATCAAGTTTATCTTTTAAAATGTTTTTATTAAAAAGAATTATCGATAATACAATAAACAATTTGTTTATTATGGTCACTCAGTGATTGAAATAATTTTGTTAATGAATTTAAAGTTAAGTTAATTGTTTTCTCAAAATAATATTTTTGTGAATAAAAATCTAAGAATTTATTAAATAGTTTTAATTAAATGATAAACAGCTGCTGAGACATAGGAGACATCAATTAATCTTTTTTGCCTTAAAGAAGTATATTTATAATAACAAAGACCATCCTTCCAAGATTGGCAATAACAACCACCAGTTTAATTATAAGTCAAAAGATAATTATTTCCAATTTTAAGTTTTTATGAATATCTTCAACTCTTTTTTCTGTATACAATTTGTAAAGCAATCTCTACTTTGCTTGAGTTATCCTTTTGATTTATTTTCTCAAGATAGTCGCGAATAATAGAATCCCCAGGTAGTTTTAAACCAGTGATTGTTGATCTTTTAATTTGTGATATTTCCAAAGAATAATTTTCAAAATTACTAAGAATTTGCTCACAATTGGGTCGTTTCTTAATTACTGTTTCAATCATTGAAAGTATTAATTGTTGGATTGAAAAGGTTTTCTCATCAAGCAAAGTGTTTTGAGGCTTTATTGTTCTGCAATATAATTTAATTCTATGATTATCAAGTTTATAATTTAATAATTACCTTACTCATTCAAATCGATATCAAACAGCTCTTTAGTCACAAAACCAATGCTATAAATATCTGCCATATGATTATATTTACCATCGATAACTTCAGGAGCCATATATTTAAGTGTGCCCACCACTCTTGTGTGATAAACTGAAGTCATATCATGAAATATGGCTAAACCAAAATCACATAATTTAAGAAAATTCCAATTCTTTGAATTCTTTGAAATAAGAATATTTTGAGGTTTGATATCTCTATGAATAATCGGTGGTTGAAATGTATGCAAATATTTAACACATTCTACGAGTTCTTTGAATATTTGCGAAGAAATGTAAAACTCAAGTATACTTAAGTGTTCAGCTTCTTTACGATTAAAATATTTTCTCTTTTGCTCTATCACATTTTTCAAGTTATCCGAACAATATTCCATTTTAATGTAAACACAATTATTTTCAACCCATGAACTCATATATCTAACAATTCTCTCTCCATTGAGTTTTGCCATAATCTTGGGCTCTTGTAATACTTTTTCAGTTTGTTCAGGTTCTATTAATGATAATACTTTTAGAAATGCAAACACTTTTTCAGAATTTCAATTAAAATATTTAAACTCGCCTTGATTCAATATCTTTTTGATTGCATAATATTGTTTATCAAACTTGTCTCTAACTTTGAATACTTGTCCAAATCCACCCGAACCAATTATATCTAATTCATCGAAACTTCTAGAATAGATATCCATTTTGACTAAAAATTATTGCAAATAATTAATTAAAATAATATAAAAATTTTATAGTAATGTATATATTGTTTGGATCAGTATTTTAAATGATAATATTTAGAAATCTCACCAAAAGGTCGAGAACCGAGTTCTTTGATTTCTTCTTTTTGCTCCAAAATATTATCTTTTAATTGGTTTCGATTTTGAACTGATTTCTCATCTTTTGATAAATTAATTGTTTTATAAAAATAACATTATTGTCAACGTATTAGTGATATATTTACCTTTAATTCCCAGTTTATTAATTT
>JAQGBR010000471.1:0-12935 GCA_034698525.1 Achipteria nitens | reverse complement strand
AACTGTCAGTTCGTTATCTAATTATTTAATTATTATTATAATTATTATTATTATATTACGATTTGTTATTGAATTAAATGTTAATTTTGTTATAACATTCAAAAGCATTCATTTGTTAAACTGCTTTACATTCAGATGCGATCTATTCAGACATTAACTGTCTGTCTATGCGAACATTCAAACATATTTAAAGCCAATTCATACCCAGTTATGGTTGAGTTCCATAACCAGGTTTCGAGAAAGTTTTTTCTTATTTTAAGCACTTCTTTATTCTCTTTGTTATTCATCGAAATCTCATTAGACTTCATGAGAGATACGGGCATCGGGACAACGGCTTCATTCAAGACTCGCGGCTCTGAGTCTAACTCAAGCTCTTCATGCATACGATAGTACACTACAAAAAGCGATATTTAATTGATTGCCGATTATTTAATAAAACTAATTGCAAGACATAACTTAAAATTCAAACAAACAAAACATAAATATCTTAAATCGTAATATAATATAATAAATAAAATTCAGACCAAAAACTAGAATCAATTTTTTGTGAAATCATTTTTAGTAGAAATCATTTGTTTTAATAGAGAATAGACAGAAGTTATTGTTAACCGATTATTGTAATTATTGGCCAAACCATAAAAGTTAATCATAATTAGGAAAACAAAAGAAATATTAGCCAATACCCCACATCAGTTGAGTTCCATAACCAGGTCTCGGGAAAGAATTTTCTAATTTTTAAGTTATCATTTGTTTGTTTCTTTTTAGATTCAACAGATTCTGATCTCCTGGCAGACATAGGCATGGGCACTCCTGGGCCAGGCACTCCGGGAAGACCTACTGCATCATCTCTTACAGAATAAGCATAAAATCTCCCTGTTAAATTGATTTTAAATTTTTAAATTTCACAAATATTTTAGATTAAAATTAAAGTCTATATAAAAGGTATTTAAATAGATTTCTATGAAAATTAGTTTTTAAAAATTAAACTATAATTATGTTTTGAATCTATTAACTAATTAAAAAATGGACAAAAAATTATCTTTATAATCTTTTTGTTCTAATTGTATTTGTTTAGAGTAATTAAAGCGAATTACATTTTTCCCGTAAATTTTTATTCTAAGTTATTTAACTTAATTTTATTTAAAACAAGCCAGATTGTTTGATTCAAACACTTATATAATTATAATTTTCCTTAATAAACATTAAAATTTGGCGATTTAAACAAGAACAATTAACTCGAAATCCAAAGAATATAATTGAATCAGGTTTGGTCTCTTCTAAGAAATACATCGCAACTATTTTTTGTTTTGGTCATTTTTGCACCCAACCCCTTAATCATATTAGGTATACCCTTAATGAGGATAATAAAACAATATTTCTGTGACTAATTCAAAACTGGAATGATCATAAGAAAAAGTGTGCATATACATCCTAGTCCAACTTGTCAGAAAATGTGAATGCTTTCTAACCTAGTTATAAATATAAAATATTAATCTTTTCTCTATTTTCTACTAAATTAGTGTTTAAAGTTAATAAAATGGTTTTATTTAGAATAAAAAATATAGTTCCTAGATAATAATTAAATTTTGCTTGATTATTTAGAATTTGAGTTAATAGATTTTATAGCAATTATTTTTCAGAAATTTAACAAGCATAAATATTTTTGCAAGATTTTTAATAACAAAACTATTTTTAAATAAAATTAACTTAAAATCACGAATAGTTAAAAATTTGTTTCAAATTTTAATAAAACACTCATTTATTTATGAAATTAAATGTTTTAAAAATTTTAATTAATTGGAATAAATAGAAAATAAATCTTTATTTATGTTCCAGTTTTTATGATTTATAATTTTAATTTATATTCATAAGTAAAGAAAAAAAATTAGTGCAGTCAATTTAAAGCGCTGCTCAATTGAATAACTACTATTGATTTTAAAATATGTGAAGTTAATTTTATTTAATAATTTTAAGCAGTACTCAAGTGGTTAATAATGATCAAGAACATTTGCTGTAATTATTAGAGCAAAAAATGATTTGAGTAAAGATGATTTTATTAGATAAATTTAATGTTGACAATTTTTGTTTATATCATTCAGATTTTGTCTGTCCAGAAGATGATTTCGCTGAAACCGGCTGCAAAGGAGCCACAGACTGTTGGCCAGAATATTTGGAGTCAGATAAACTTAAAAATTAAAAGTCAAATTCATTGAGGTTTCAGGAAACTCGACATAAATAATAAATATCTTTTTGCTTCCCTTTGCATTTTTGGGCACCTATTCTTATTATTGGGTATCGCAAAAATTGACTCTCAGGAATCAATGGGATAAAATAATGCTATCCTATTTAATATTAAAACCTTAATAATTATTTTTAATCTGACGTGGATTTAATAAGTTATTATAAACAAACATCTTCTTTTGCAAATACAGTACAACCTGTTAATAAGCAACTCTGTGGTTCAGCAAATTTCTTATACTTAAATCCGATTTTAACTTATTGATAAGTTAAAATACATGTAAATTAAGCTATTGGTCCAGTAAAAGTCCTGAGCTTATATTAGGTTTTGGCCTATATCCGATTGCTTTTAATTTAGACTGTATTAGGCAAATTGATATCAAATTCTCGATAACTTAATAATCACATGTTTGGGTACAAACGGGTTCTTTAGAATCTTAATAACAATGGATGCGATGTTCTCCTGAATATTAAGTATTAAATTGAAATATAAGACAATCTAATAGTAAATAATGATATTCTAATATCTTAAGTGAGGTGATAGTAAGTGAAGTGAGGTGTAGCATAGTTTTGCTAAAACTACAGAAATCAACTTAATTCTCAAGGAATTGAAAATTTTTATCATGTCTTCAAGGTATAGCCTTCCTTGAAAATATAAACTCTAAGCAAGGCAACAAATGAAAAAATTAATAAAATAAAATGTAATTTTTTGTAAATAAAAAGTAATTTTATTAAAAAACAAGCGTACAAAGAACATTATCAACGACGATACCATTTGAAGTGTTAAAAAAATTTTGGTATTACAATAAGGGTTTCTTAAATTGTTAGTTGTCTCTCTCTCTCTCTCTCTCTCTCTCTCGTCGTAAAAATATATGAGTTGTTTGTTATAATTAATATTAACATGGTTAGTTTAAGAATGCTGAGCTTATAAATATTTTCATGTGCATGTTGATAGGTGCTCAAAATTGTTAATGGAAAGCATAATTTTTTCTGAATTTATTAATACTTCCAACTCATCATAATTTGAATTTAATGTATTATTTGTGTTGAATTTTCTCTCATCGCTCTGTCCTTATTCTGTCACTCAATAATTGTCTGCTAACATTTCAAGTTTGTTATGAAATTATGCAAAAAGAACTTGATAATTAACCAAGTCTATTAAATTCCATAATGTTTTATTTTAAAATTAAATTTGACAAAGTTGGCTATATTGTTTCTTGTTCAATTTTAGAATAGTATTTTAGAATTTTCATAGGAATGCATATAACCATGTTAAACCAAAATTAGTAGAAAGAAAATTAGTAAAATATAATTCATTTTTTATAATTTAAGATTAGCTTGAAATAAAGCAGAATAAATTGAATTTGTTTAATTAACCTATCGCATTTATCTTAAAAATATTTTATTAAATTCAATTTTTA
Source organism: Achipteria nitens (assembly GCA_034698525.1). NCBI lineage: Eukaryota > Metazoa > Arthropoda > Arachnida > Sarcoptiformes > Achipteriidae > Achipteria > Achipteria nitens. The sequence continues at coordinate 9,276 of JAQGBR010000471.1, read as the reverse complement.
AATAAATCTTCTAATAGATTATTCTATTAGAAAAATAAGTTTAAGTCTGTTCATTTTAGTTCTAAATTTTTGGGTTATCAAAAACATTTTGATATCATTTTGCATGATAGTTGTAAAAGATCGAAATGTATAGTTGTTCCAAGAATTTGTTTATAATAACAAGAATAATTTCAAAACTACAATAAATTTAAGTTTTCAAATTTAAATGAATTGTTGTAAAACCACATGAATAATAGAAACAAGGACATATATTATAAAAATTTCCAAATAATTTGTTTTGTATTTCAATAAAATTTTGATTTGAATCCAAATTAAATTTTGTTTAAAAACATTAATTTAATAGAATATATAGAAGACTTTAAATAAAATTTTGTTTATATTCCAGTTTTAATGATTTATTATTTTAAAATCATATGAATTTTTGACGAGATTTAATTCAGAAACTGAACACACTCAATTTGAAGCACCACTCAAATCGTATAAATAGACGAGATTTTCAAATAAGTGTATTCACAATTGATTTGTTAATCTCAAGTCCTGTTCCAGTGATTAAAAATGATCAAGAGTATTATTATTTTGTTTTGTGCAGTTCTGATAATTTCAATCAGTAATGCAGAGGAAACAGGAGAAGATGAAGCAACTCCAGCCCCAACTGATGCCACAACTGAAGCCCCAGCTACAACTGTAGGCCCAATTGTAGAAGCAGGAGCAGGAGGAACCGGAGGAGAAGCAGGAGGGGCAGACCCAGTAGTAGAAGGAGGAGCTGGAGAAGCTGGAGGGGATGGAGGAGCAGGACCAGTTCTAGAAGGAGAACCTGGAGATCTAGAGCACGGTAGATGTCCCAAACCTCCTAAACCGGATCCAATAATTATTGATAAGCATTGTAAGTTTTGTTTCTATTTAAAATCAGATATTATTTAATAAAATTCTTTGTTCGGATCAACAGTTAGATGTCCCTCAAAAGACACTAGATGTGGTTGCCTAGGACCAATTGCCAAGACTAGTAGTTGTATTTACCCAGGACCCACAAAAGGAACTTACCGTCAATGTATATCGGATGGCAAGGGTAATTGGTATGCAATTATTCGTAAATTGCCTTACAATACAAAATTGGAAAAGGACGAACTTTCATTTGAAAGCATTCCAACACTAAATGATGAAGTGCCCGCAGGGCCATCAGGAACTGAGGGAGGCGATGCTGCCGCCCCAGCAACTTCAGAAGATGTGCCGGCACCACCACCAGCAGCACCAGGTGTCTCTCTGTAAGGCGATTCCGGTTAAACCTAATAAGTGGCCAAACCTTTAAAGACAAATCAATATAAATATTATAAAACTTCAAAATTATTTATAGTTTATTAAAAATTTATTATAAATTGTATTCAATAACTAAATCTATTGATATATATATTTAAATAATTTTAGAAATATTTATAAACTTTTTTTTAATAAATTTTAATTAAGCATTCAAATAATATTTTAAATGAATCTTGGTCGACAGGTTTAAAATTAGGCCATTTAATTTGTTGTTTGATAAAAAAATTATCTTGACCAAATTTTTGAAATCAAAATATCAGATGACTCTGTTCCAGTTCATATTTTCAATTAAGTCCATTATTTTTTCCTTAAATTAAATGCAACATGGTTTTATTTAAATGTTAATTTGAAAACTTGTTTTAATAGCTATCAAGATTGAAGCAAAATGATCTTGCATATAAAGCTAGATTTGAGCATCACTATTAAATGGACAACGATCAATATTGAAAACTTTCACAGAATTGAACCAGTTCCAGCATTTTTTTTGTAACACAATATTATCGACTCTATAAACAAAATGGTATTAAATGTTTCCAAACAAAAAATCTCAAAAAAGCAAAATTAAGTGATTCAACAATGGATTGACGACGACTGCATTCAAACTCTAAAAGAGTTAAGAATCAGATGTCTTCAGGAATGTCTCCACAACTCATCACATTAAGCATAGCGACTGTCCACTTAGCCATTAAGTCATTCCAATATTCTTTTGAAAGCATTTCACTGACAACCGAATTGCGTAATACTCCGGACGTCAATCAAAAACGACGAGAAAATGCGGTTAAAAGGGCTCCAGAAGACATAACACCAGATAATTGTTTCAATTATGTCCGAAGAATGGAGTCATATATTAGCAAATGTCTTAACAGTCAAATAATTTTAAACTAATTTGACTTGCACAGGCCTTTAACATTATCTCTATGAGAGAGGTTTACATTTCATTCATACCTCAATACATGTGACAAAACTTTAAAAACAATTTCATCAGATTTTAAAATTTTGATTAACACTTGTAAAGGATTAATAGATGAATGAAATGATTATTAAATTATTTGAAGTTATTATCATTTTAATATAATTATTGATAATAAACTGTTTTTATAAATATGATATTATGTACAATTCATTCCTGTGCAAGTCAAGTGAAAAGCCCGGTAGATTGTTTTCCCAATAAACGATACTTTCATTTCGATTGAGTAATACAATTATTCCTAAACTCTGATCCTATTTTCCGATTACACAATACTTTGATTTAAAATTAAATATATTATTTATTAATTATTTAAAAAGATAAAACTGAATTGCTAAAATATCTTGCGGGTTTCTTGCGCTACAACTTGTTTGTGAAATGTCTTGAGAGATGCGGCCAAGGAGATAATATCGAATAATTATCATGGTTGCTTTAAATGTTATTTTAATTATCATAAAATTCTTAAAAAAAATTGTCAAGAGTTAATAAAAACCACTTTTGTCATATTGCCAAAATAATATATCATAAAAATTGATTAATCCTATCAATAATTCAATACAAGTTTACAGTTGATATTTTAATAAGAAATGCGGCAAATTTACGAGTGCTACAAATTGCGATCAAAATTTTGTGACAAATGAAATAATTGGTATTCTATGGCATTTTATTTATTTTAAGTTTATCATTCACTTCTTATTTATTTATTTTGTTTTCTATTTTTGAAAACAAAACTGTAACAAATCTATTTATTAACTGTTTGAGTTAGATTATCGAGTTTAAGCTCTAAGTTAATATCATGAAGCTTTTGTAAATCTTAAATATTTAGTCTTATATTTTAGTTTCATTTCAATTTCATTTAAAAAAATAATTTTTGATTATAAGAAGACTCGAACTTCCAAATTTGAATTCCTTTAAATATGAAAACCTTTCTAATGTTAACTAAACTTTTTGTTGATAACTACCAATTCTGTATAAAATAGATCTCTAAATCTGTAAACCTCTAAATGTGAGTCGAATTTTCTCGTACCGAATGTACACATTTCGATGGCCCTATTTAAAATTTTCTAAAATATCTCCTTTATTGCATACTTTAGCTCTGAAATTGTCGCATTCAAAAACTGAGGAATGTGAAAACATAAAACCTGTAAATTACTAAAGAATTAATGTCATTCCAATAATAGGGTCCAACTGATACAAAAGTTTGAACGATATTTTAAATAAATAATAGTTAAAAGATCATATCTTTAAAATATTAAATTTATTAATAAAACCCTGAATCAGGTCTATTAGTAAATTTTTTGAAATTAAATTATCTTGCTTAGTATTTGACATATTGGCTTTTTGGTTAGACCGTAAAAAACACATTTTCAATTATCAAGATTAAATTATTAGGTTTATTAAGAAAACCTGAAATAGATATTTTCTATTTTCAATTACGAACAAGATACTTTTAGACTTTTTAAAATATTCCAATTACTTTTCTAGTTACAAGGTGATTTGTCAAATTTTCACTGAATTTTTAGGTATGATTGTAAAAACGTCATATCTTAAAAAATATCAAGGTGATTTTCAACTTCTGGTATTTATTTTAAACATCAATAACTAAAATATATGTGATAGAAATTTCAGTTGAAAATTCCTACTATAACCTAGATAAAATATCGTTCAAACTTTTGTATCAGTCCCACCCTATTATTGGAATGACTGTATATACTTTATAATAATCTAAAGTGTTTTCTGGTCTTAGGTTTTATTTCACATTAAAGTGGATTTTCACATTCAGGGGTCTTCAGACATCGGGGGAGAAGTGTAATTTTTATTCAAATAATATTTTATACGATTATTATAAGTCTAGTTATTATTAGGAGACAAGAAATAGTTATTACAAGTATAGACATTGAATTAGCCACGAATTTAATGGAATTTTCATCAGTTACTGTAATTAATTAATATTTCTTTGATTAGAAAAACCCAACTTTTTGTTTCAATATTAATAATTTGGTTGTTTTTGAAGTGCTATCAATTATGGACATATGATCGAGATATTATTTTAAATATTATTTATATTAGAGATTATTTAACTAATATATGATAAACATGGAGACGAAAGCTTCTTTAATCATTGATTCCATAAATAATTAATTTATATAAACCAAATTTATATATTCCGCCAACTTCAAATAATTTGATTGTTTTTGAAAAATATTTTTGGGACTAAAAACATAAAAATATGGTAATAGTGTTCTTGGAAGTTATTAAAATCATGCGATGATAATTTTGGTTTGACAAAAAATAAGGTCAGGTTTTAATTTAGCTTGGACAACACTAATTATATATTGAAACCCCTTATTCTGAAAACCCAAAAATCTGAACATATTTTTCTGTTCCCGAATGAGTTCACAATTCGGGGGATAAGTGTAATTGACATTATATTAGAATATCGCAAACTTTAGATCTAATCTCAGCACAGAATCAAATATGTTTAGTCTTTCTAATATTGAATATTAATTAACTTTCATTTAGTCTCAAATCACTAAAAGAGAGATCGATTTCAATGTATTTTTATTAAATTAAAATGAGTTTTTGTGTTTTATGGTAAATTTCCATCATTGGTTCTAGCCAACAAACTCCTTCATAAGGTCTACCCAATCCTACAGTTTCTCCTGCAGGAGAAATATCTTCTCTCTCTCTCTCTCCCCTTTAGAAGTTTTTCCCTATAAACTACTTCAACAAAAGACCTTTCCTCTATTTGCGTTTAATTTTCTCCAAAAATAAATCCAGAAATTTTTCTTTTTCTAAATTCAAGTTCTTTGATATTTAAGTTCAATCTATAGGTTAAAGAATTATAAAGAATATTCTTGATGTGAAATAAGTAGAACTAACACATATTTAATTTCACAATTTAAATTTGCCTCTATTTAAATTACAAATAATTATTGTAATAATGCTCGAAAGTTTAATGCATTATACTACTGAATTTCCAGAAAGTTTCGGGCTTTCCGGGCAATTGAAGAAACAAAGTCCGGTTAATATAAAACAGAGAAACATGAAAAAATTTATAAATATTTAATAAATTATGTTTACTTTTTCACATTCATAGAGCCCGAATGCACGAAATTTTTAGGCATGCTCAAAGCTTGAATTTCAGATACTATTTCATCTTATATGTCAGGCAGATTTAAATTGTGAAATTAAATATGTGTTTTTTGATTTTCAGTTATCAAATTAATTTATCTCAACAAGCATATTACGAATATGAATACGAATATTATGTCATTGATAATTAATGACAAAATTGTTGGATAAAATTTAATTAATTACAATGAAATGTGTGTGCACAATTTCAACTATTGATCCACAATATTCCATAGCCTCGAGTTGATGGTGTAGTTTAGGCATCTAGGTGGGTTTTGCATTCTGATTGTGGTACAAAATGTAAACCATATTATTTATTTCAACACTATCCCAATGTTTGAGTTAGGCTTTGGTATATTCGATGCTTAATAATTGGTAAGAAAATCAATCCAAATTAACAACATCTTTAATCTTAATGACCAATTATAAAGAATATTCTTGATGTGAATAATTAGAACGAACCTATAATTAATTTCACAATTTAAATCTGCCTCTATTTAAATTACAAATTATTATTGTAATAATGCTCGAAAGTTTAATGCATTAAGCTACTGAATTTCCAGAAAGTTTCTGGCTTTCCGGACAATTGAAACAATATAAAACAGAGTAAAATGAAAAAATTTATAAATATTTAATAAATTATGTTTACTTTTTCATATTTATTTTAAATTGTAAAAGTGTGAGTTAAGTATTCAATTACAACTAAACCCTTGTTAAACAAAAAGACAAAGCTTAAACATTTTATTTAGTTTGAGCCGTTCGTCAAAATACGCGCTCAACATCACGCTATTTGTTAAGGCGCATAACCTGAGCTCATGCTTAGGGCTCTCATATACATATCCTTTACACTTGTTATTTACACTCCTTTGAGTTCAGTCAATCAAAATGTAATTACATTAAAATGATATGAATTCAGTTATAATAAAATAATTATTATTATGTATAATAAATGTGTCCATTCAATGGTAACCGATCGGACCTCTGGTCAACATATCGGGCACAGCCCCAACTATTGGCTACCAATAGCCACAATTACTCTGACATCAATTGTCTCATACTTTGGGAACCTTTGGGAACCTTTGGTCACACATATTATCACATATTAGGTGCACATGTCTCCCATTTGGCCATCAATGGCACTATTGTTTTGTAAACTAATTTCTATGGAATTTGAATCTAAATTTGATTAGTTAAACTTACAATGATAATCGTTTTTATTATAAATTACAACATTGAATAATGATCATTGCAAATTTTGTATATCTCATAAATCAACATAATTATCTTATACAGAATATTAGACGAATAGAATTATATAATATAAATATAATATAAGATGAAATAGTATCTGAAATTCAAGCTTTGAGCATGCCTAAAAATTTCGTGCATTCGGGCTCTTGGTATTCGGGCATTGGCAATGCTCAAGAGTTTCGGGCATTCGGGGATATTAAATTAATATTTACTATTTAACATCAATTGTAATTAATATAAGATAATAAAATATTGTTTAATGGGTTCAATTTTATTGTAATCGTTTTTATTTTGTAACTTTGAAGTCATTTAGAGTTATGAAGTGTTTTATCAACAATTTCGGCAAGCAAAAATGCGAGTGTTGTTTATGATTTCCTCTGTTAAATAAATATAATCAGTGAATTAAATCAATTGAATGAATGGCATCGCTCCAAAGAGTCAACACTTATCTATACAACACAAAAATTTAATTAGAATTTTAGAAAAAAATATTGAAATTTTCTATTATATTTATCATTTATAGGCATCTCAAATTAAAAATATCTTTAAATTAATCTTGAAAATTTTTTATGAATAAAATAATATAAACTTATATTTTTACTAAATGAGTTAAGATAAAATCCACAAAAGTTCATAAACTACGAAAAATATTTTTTAAACAAAGTGACTCCAATAGTTACTTTTTGCAAGCTGTGATCATTTACAATGATGAAAATTTTTCAAATAGATTGAGAGACATACAATTATGATTAATACTCTTAAAGTAAAAAAAGTTTAGTTAAGATAAGTTTAAAAACGTAAATTATTAAATATCTTGTCAATATCTAAAATTCTTGATTTTATTATTAAAGACTCAAAGTCCACCAAGTCATAACAACCTGGATATTTTAATAGTATTATTAAATGGTAATATTGATGTCGAACAAGACTACACTCTTTCCACAATCCAACTATATGGTCTTTCCATACAGTAATCAAAAATTTCTTTTTTGTTTCATTATAAGCAGGAATGTATTTGTCAACTCAGGGGGTATAAGGGAGGGTAAAATGGCGACCGGAAGATGCCTTTTTTCTGTTAAATCATCTATAGATTCATTTATTAAAGGCTTAAACTAGTTTAAACACTCCAAATAATCATTAATCCCAGTAATTATTGTAATAAAAGAAAAAATAGAGAACAAAATGGCGGCCATTTTTCCGATTGCAGCCACTCTTGGGAGGGTTATTTTCATAAATACTCCCCTAAATTTTATCGCTCGGGTAGGGAAAGGGGCTTACCAAATCTCAGTTTTAGGGGGGTATTTTGCCAAATTTTCAATCTCAAGGGAAGGAGGTATTTTGGCCATACCACCTCCTATGACCATGCCTGATTATAAGCCATTTGTAAGATTTTAAGACTAATATAAATTGCGATAAATTTGAGTCAAAACATTCATTAATACAAAGGATTTGTTTTCAAATTTTGATGAAATTTGGGAAAGTTGAGTTTCCAAAGGCATCTAAAACCAGCGAATGTTATAATTTCTGGTAATATAAGTAACGGAAGATTTTAAAAGTTATGTGACTTTAATTTATCACAAATACATGAAAACTCCTTTTTTAATGAAGAAGTGGGAACTCTGGAATATATGGCTCCTGAAGTATGCGATGGCAAGGATTATAATCTCAGAGCAGACATCTGTAGTCTAGCACTTATTGCAACTGAAATATTAAATTTTAAAGCAAATGTCAAACAAATTAAAGGTCTTTCAAATTTGTAAGAAATTTTTATATTATTCTATTCAATACTTTTATCATTGAATTTATTTTTTTACAGAAATAAATATTCCAAATGTTATTCAAATACCGTATTCGAAGACCAGTTTAAAAAATTGTTAAATTTGTTTGAAGTCTGTTTATTCTCCCAGAATTTCGAGGATAGACCTGACTCCAGGCAATTGTTGAGAAAATTAATGAATTTGTTGTGAATAATAATTGTGTGAAAAATGATAAATATGAAAGGAGTCGAACACTTTGGGAGCGTAATAGTCGGCTCTTTTCATAAAAAAAATAAAATAAAGCTTTGCGGAATCAATAGTTTTGGGTTTGCTATTGGTTTCAATATTGATTTGATTCCGCTTCTAAGGAAAGGGTATCAGATTAGATTCCTGAATGTGTTTAATCGGTAGTGATTCACTATTTAGTAATTATAATCAGATTCCAATTATAGAAGGATATGTAAATATTCAGAATTAGCGATACGCCGGCAAAGGAAACAAATTAGATTCTAATTTAGATCCCGTTAAAGAAAATATTATTTAGATTCCGTCGCAATGGAATCAACAGTTTATTTAGTGTTAATCGATTCGCTATCAAAGGTAAGATCGGATTCCAATCTTTGAAATGTAATATTAATGATTCAGTGATTCACCGATTGATGATTCCAATTGGATTCCAATTATGAATCAATAATTAGCGATACGTCGGAAAGGAAAGAGATTGGATTCCAATCTTCAAAATGTGGTGATTCACCGTTCGATAATAGATTCCGAATCTTGGGAATCAAATAAGTTTCGCGATTCGCAAAACAAAGCCAAGAGATTAGATTCCAATCTCTAGGAAACAATACA